>CM059452.1:0-300000 GCA_030390025.1 Squalus acanthias
TCCCCCCCCGCTCTCTGGGGCGGGACCCGTCCCCCCCCGCTCTCTGGGGCGGGACCCGTCCCCCCCCGCTCTCTGGGGCGGGACCCCGTCCCCCCCCCGCTCTCTGGGGCGGGACCCCGTCCCCCCCCGCTCTCTGGGGCGGGACCCCGTCCCCCCCCGCTCTCTGGGGCGGGACCCCGTCCCCCCCCGCTCTCTGGGGCGGGACCCCGTCCCCCCCGCTCTCTGGGACTGAACCGTCCCCCCTCTCTCTGGGACTGAACCGTCCCCCCTCTCTCTGGGACTGAATTCCGCCCCCCCTCTCTGGGACTGAGCACCGCCCCCCCTCTCTGGGACTGAGCACCGCCCCCCCTCTCTGGGACTGAGCACCGCCCCCTCTCTCTGGGACTGAGCACCGCCCCCCCTCTCTGGGACTGAACACCGCCCCCCCTCTCTGGGACTGAACACCGCCCCCCCTCTCTGGGACTGAGCACCGCCCCCCCTCTCTGGGACTGAACACCGCCCCCTCTCTCTGGGACTGAGCACCGCCCCCCCTCTCTGGGACTGAACCGCCCCCTCTCTCTGGGACTGAACATCGCCCCCTGTCTATTCACTGTCTCAGAACAACAATACAAATTTATATCGCTCCTTTAATGTAGTAAAACTTCCGGAGCTCCTTTACAGGAGCGTAATCTGAAAAGACCTTGACACCGAGTCACCGAAGGAGATATTAGGACCGGTGCCCAATGAGGGAGGTTGTAAAGACAGTGTTAAAGGAGGAGAGAGAGGCGGAGAGGGAATTCCAGAGCTTGGGGCCCAGGCAACTGAAGGCCAATGGAGGGATGAAGGAAATCGGGGATGTACAAGAGGCCAGAACTGGAGGAGCGCAGAGATCTCGGAGGGTTGTAGGGCTGCTGGAGGTTACAGAGATACGACATGGATGATAAATTTAAAATCGAGGTGTTGCTGGACCGGGAGCCAGTGTAGGTCAGTGAGCACAGGGGTGATGGGTGAACAGGGAGCGGCACTGAATACCATCCAGTCACAGGAGAGAAGTGACCATGGAGACATCATTTCCTCCCCATTCAAGGACACCTTCATTCAGCAGTTAAATGGTTAATGTGTTGGCCCTTTGAGGCGGCTCGTCCTCCCCGCACTGAAACACCAGACACCGGCTCTGAGGTGTTGGTCTGAAAGATCAAACATCAGGGAATCCGTGGAACGGTTCATAAAGTCCAAGAGAGAGGCGTTACAATTCATTCCCAGAGCTGGGTCTCTTTTATTGGGTTAATACTTAAATTATGACAATTAATACATAAAGAATTGTTTTTAACTAACTTTGTTCATAATTAAACGAGTTGTCTAACCGGTTCGATCAGTATTTTGAAACAGCAGCTTCCAGTCAGGGGGCGGAGATTGGCTCAAATCTCAAATAACAAGGATCAGCTCCAATTACCAAACAGTGATTGGCAGGAAGAAAACCAGGAACAGCCTCCTGATTGGTGGCAATGAGTTTACAAAGACAGAACTGGCAGGCTGCACACGGAAAGGGAGAATCTGCGGGTCCAGGTAAGGTTCATGTAGTTTGCAGCCTGTGTCCAACTTTAATCTCCCTGTTTAAAGCCGGTGTCCAGGGTCTAACTTTAATCTCCCTGTTTAAAGCCGGTGTCCAGGGTCTAACTTTAATCTCCCTGTTTAAAGCCGCTGTCTCCCGGGGAGATGATGTTCCCCGGGCCCTCTCCCCCCGGCTCTAGCCATTCTCTCAGTGTGTGCTCGGACAGTGTCCCAGGGCAGAGGCTCTGTTTAACAGCGAGGGGCCCGGGGACCAGCCCGCTCCTGTTCTGCACCGCCCTTCTCAATCTTCAGAGTGATGGAGTGAGACGACTGAGTGTTACCCCATCCTCGGCAGCTGAGCCTGCGGCGGGCCCTGGACCCCTCTTGCTCTCTGAGGATCTTCACCACCACCACACACACTGTGTTCACACACTGCGGCTTTTCGGGGACGCTCTCAGTTTTGACGGTGAAGGGGACCAGGTTGAGGAACTCTGGCGCTCGCCACCCACACAGTGTAGCCGCGCCCATCCCCTCACTCGGTCCTCAGCAACTCCGCTCATGAAAGCGCTCTCGGGTGTTTGGCTCAATCTCCAAACATCAGGCGATCGGTGGGACTTCCCACAATGTCCCAGATGGAAATGGGACAATTGGTGTCTAACGCTGGGTCTGTTTTGCTGCACTGACTGAACAGGAATTGATAAAGAAATGTTTCTAACTCACTCTTTCAACAGTTAAACGGGGCGAGGACTTGTCAAACCGGCTCGATTGGTTTTTACCAGAAACTCCACTCCTCTTTCTAAAAATAGAAATTCTTCAGATGCCAAACCATCTCCGAGCAGAAACCAGCTTTTCACCAGAGGGTGAAACTCGGGCACAAATCTCAACAACAAGAATCAGCTCAAATGATCAAGCTTTAGACTCACACCATGAAAACCAGCCATTGGCTGCAGTGAATTTCCACAGACGGAGCTTGCAGAGAGACGGAGAATCCCGGGGACCAAGGTAATGTGACTGGAGCTCTGAACCTGTATTCTGTCTCACTCTGCATTGATTCTTTACTCTGCCCGTTTAAAGCCGGGCTCTCCCCGGGGAGATTCTGTTCCACGGGCCGCTGTGGCCAATCCATTCCCGGGCGGCTATCGCCATTCTCTGTATCCGCTCGGACAGTGACCGAGGACAGTCTGTCCAACACTGGGACCCTCGGCTCAACCTGCTCCCGTTCCCCACCATCCCTCTCTTTGTTAAGAGGGGTCGAGCGAGAGTGACCAGGAACACGGGCTCCACAGTGTCCGCCAATCCTAGGCTGGTCAGGCAGACAGCGGTGGGATTGTGGAAGTAGTTTAATGTAACCCAATGTGGGACAATACAGTCTGGATTGAAGGGTTCCAGACTGGAATACAGCGTGAATAGGGAATGAATGGGAGATGGTCACACGGAGTTCACTCTAGATACAGAAATCACTAAACCTTGGATTCCAGCTCGAAACAACACTCGAGGTCACTGCAGTTGTTCAGTGAGCTGGAACTCGATGTGTTGAGCTTGGGACAGATTGTCTCTGGAGGGAATCCGGCTGGAATTGTTCAGGGTGAGAGCTGAGATGAAGGGACTGAGCTATGATGAGAGACTCGGTTTACTTTAGTTATATTTCCAGGGATAAGTCGGAGGTCTAATTTAATATTACTACCCCTTGTTCTGATTTACCCAAAAGTGAGAAGTCGCACAACACCAGGTTATAGTCCAACAGTTTTATTTGATTTACCCAGAGTGACAATTCTTCCTCTGTAATATCCTGTCAATTCCCTCATTGTGATAAACGCGGGCTGGTAAAGAATCTTCACTCTGTTCGGGCAAACCAGGAAAAGGGGACGGAATATTAAAATTATAACAAACCCACAGAGGCGGCGGACCTGGGTGGAGCAACAGCGGCGAGGCGGCGGCGGTAAAAGGCGGCAGCGACCAGGTAGGCCCACAGAGGCGGCGGACCTGGGTGGAGCAACAGCGGCGAGGCGGCGGCGGTAAAAGGCGGCAGCGACCAGGTAGGCTTTCACCAAGCCGAGAGCAGGAGAGAGGTAAAAAATAATCGAAGTGTGACGTCACCAGAAAGCAGGTAAGTGATTGGTTGGTGAGTATTTCTCTTTTTTTTTATACAAAACTTCAATTTTATTGTTTCTCGGGTATCTGTGGTGTAGCAGAGACTGCTGGCATAAATTAACTGAAGGGTAAATAATACATTTTTAATTAATTACATAGAATGGGAGAGCAGGTGATGTGTTACTGCTGCAATATGTGGGAGCTGGTGGACACCATTGATGTTCACGGTGAACACATTTGCAGTAAGTGTTGGCTGCTCGAGGAACTCCGGCTCCGTGTTGATGAGCTGGAGTCCGAGCTTCAAACACTGCGACACATCAGGGAGGGGGAGAGTTACCTGGACTCCGTGTTTCAGGAGGTAGTCACACCAATTAGAGTAACTAATTCAGAAGTAGCCCGTGGTCAGGGACAGGAAGGTGTGACTACGAGTGAGGCAGGTACAGGGATCCAGGAGGTAGTGTTGGAGGAGCCGCAGCCCTTGCTCTTGTCCAACAGGTTCGAGGCTCTTACTCCCTGTGTGGATAGGAGCGGGGACTGCAGGGAGGATGAGCAACCTGGCCACAGCACCGTGGTAAGGGGGGCCATTCAAGTGGGGGGAGTAAAAAGAAATGTTGTAGTGGTAGGGGATAGTATCATTAGGGGGATAGATAGGGTTCTTTGCAGCCAAGAGCGAGAGTCCCGAAGGCTGTGTTGCCTGCCCGGTGCCAGGGTTAAGGACATCTCCTCTGGGCTGGAGAGAAACTTGGAGTGGGAGGGGGAGGATCCAGTTGTCGTGGTCCATGTTGGTACCAATGACATAGATAGGACAAGGAAAGAGGTTCTGCTGAGGGAGTTTGAGCAGCTAGGGGCCAAATTAAAAAGCAGAACCTCGAGGGTAATAATCTCTGGATTACTACCTGAGCCACGAGCAAATTTGGCTAGGGTAAATAAAATCAGGGAGTTGAATGCGTGGCTCAAAGACTGGTGTGGGAAAAATGGGTTTTGCTTCTTGGGACACTGGCACCAGTACTGGGGCAGGAGAGAGCTGTTCCGTTGGGACGGACTTCACTTGGCCAGTGCTGGGACTAGTGTCCTGGCGAATCGAATAACTAGGGCTGTGGAGAGGGCTTTAAACTAATTAGTGGGGGGGAGGTTTCAAGAGAGCAAAAAATAAAAATGACAACAGAGAGGGTCATAGACATAGGTAGCAGTAGGGGAATCACAAATCAGAGCGTGGCAGGAAGGGACAGAGTGTGTGGAGTAAAAGGTAAACTGGTAAAAAGTGAAAAAGCAGGAACTAAGTGCCACAAAGCATATTTGAAAGTTCTCTATCTGAATGCACGTAGCATTCGTAACAAAATAGATGAGTTAATGGCACAAATAACTACATATGGTTATGATATTGTGGCCATTACAGAAACATGGCTGCAGGGTGACAATGCCTGGGAATTAAACATACCAGGTTATTTAACGATCAGGAAGGACAGGCAGGAAGGAAGGGGAGGTGGGGTGGCTATGTTAATAAAGGAAGGAATCACTGTAATACAGAGTAATGATATTGGGTCAAAAAATCATGATAATGAAACAGTTTGGGTGGAGATAAGGAATAATAAGGGGAAAAAAACATTAGTGGGCGTAGTCTATAGGCCTCCGAACAGTTGCAACTCTATTGGACGGAGTATCAATCAGGAAATAGTTGAGGCATGTAATAAGGGAACATCTATAATTATGGGGGATTTTAACTATCATATTAATTGGACAAATCAAATGGGGCAGGGCTGCCTTGAGGATGAGTTCATTGAGTGTATTAGGGATGGGTTTCTTGAGCAGTATGTAACTGAACCGACCAGGGGGCAAGCAACCTTAGATCTGGTCCTGTGTAACGAGACAGGATTAATTAAAAATGTCCTAGTAAAGGATCCCCTTGGAATGAGTGACCATAACATGGTTGAATTCCATATTCAATTAGAGGGTGAGAAGGTTGGATCTCAAACAAGCGTGCTAAGCTTGAATAAAGGAGACTATGAAGGTATGCGAGCGGAATTGAGTAGAGTGGATTGGGAAAATAGATTAAAGGGTAAGACGACACATGATCAGTGGTGTACATTCAAGGAGTTATTTTACAACTTCCAAAAAAAATATATTCCACTGAAAAGAAAAGGGTGTAAAAGAAAGGACAGTCATCCGTGGCTAAGTAAAGAAATTAAGGATAGTATTCGACTAAAAACAAGGGCATATAAGGTAGCGAAATCTAGTGGGAGGACAGAGGATTGGGAAAACTTTAAAAGGCAGCAAAAAATAACAAAAAGATTGATTAAGAAAGGGAAGATAGATTATGAAAGTAAATTAGCAAAAAATATAAAAACAGATAGTAAGAGTTTTTATAGTTATATAAAAAGAAAAAGGGTGGCTAAAGTAAATGTTGGTCCCTTAGAGGATGAGACCGGGAAATTAATGGTGGGAAATATGGAGATGGCAAAAACACTGAATGAATATTTTGTATCAGTCTTTACAGTAGAGGACACTAAGAATATCCCAACACTGGACAAACAGGGGGCTATAGGGGGAGAGGAGCTAAACACGATCAAAATCACTAAGGAAGTGGTACTCGGTAAAATAATGGGACTCAAGGCGGATAAATCACCTGGACCTGATGGCTTACATCCTAGAGTCTTGAAGGAAGTGGCGGTAGGGATTGTAGATGCATTGGTAATAATTTTTCAAAACTCCCTGGATTCCGCTAAGGTCCCGGCAGACTGGAAAACTGCTAATGTAACACCCTTATTTAAAAAGGGCAGTAGACAGAAGGCTGGTAACTATAGACCGGTTAGCCTAACATCTGTGGTAGGTAAAATTTTGGAGTCCATTATTAAGGAAACAGTAACAGGACATTTGGATAATCATAATTTAATAGGACAAAGTCAGCATGGTTTTACGAAGGGGAAGTCATGTTTGACAAATTTGCTGGAGTTCTTTGAGGAAGTAACATATAGAGTGGATAAAGGGGAACCAGTGGACGTAGTGTATTTAGACTTCCAAAAGGCATTTGACAAGGTGCCACACAAAAGATTATTGCTTAAGGTAAAAAATCACGGAATTGGGGGTAATATTCTGGCATGGATAGAGGATTGGCTATCTAACAGAAAGCAAAGAGTTGGGATAAATGGTTCATTCTCAGACTGGCAATCAGTAACTAGTGGTGTTCCACAGGGGTCAGTGCTGGGTCCCCAACTCTTCACAATCTATATTAACGATTTGGAGGAAGGGACCAAGTGTAACATATCAAAATTTGCAGATGATACAAAGATGGGAGGGAAAGTAGTGAATGAGGAGGACATAAAAAACCTGCAAGGGGACATAGACAGGCTAAGTAAGTGGGCAGAGATTTGGCAGATGGAATACAACACTGGAAAGTGTGAGGTGATGCACTTTGGCAGGAAAAATCCTAGAGCAATTTATTATCTTAATGGCAAGAAACTGGAGAGTACTGAAGTGCAAAGGGATCTGGGGGTCCTGGTGCACGAAACTCAAAAGGTTAGTATGCAGGTGCAGCAAGTGATTAAGAAGGCAAATGGAATGTTGGCTTTCATTGCTAGGGGGATAGAATATAAAAATAGGGAGGTATTGCTTCAGTTGTACAAGGTATTGGTGAGACCGCACCTGGAATACTGCATACAGTTTTGGTGTCCTTACTTAAGGAAAGACATCCTTGCTCTCGAGGCAGTGCAAAAAAGGTTCATTCGGTTAATCCCGGGGATGAGGGGGTGGTCATATGAGGAGAGGTTGGGTAGATTGGGACTCTACTCATTGGAGTTCAGAAGAATGAGAGGCGATCTTATTGAAACATATAAGATTGTGAAGGGGTTGGATCGGGTGGATGCGGGGAGGATGTTCCCGATGACGGGTGAGACGAGAACTAGGGGACATAGTCTTAGAATAAGGGGCTGCTCTTTCAAAACTGAGATGAGGAGGAACTACTTCACTCAGAGGGTGGTAGGTCCATGGAATATGCTGCCACAAAAAGCTGTAGAAGCTACAACATTAATTAAATTTAAAACAGAAATAGACAGTTTCCTAGAAGTAAAGGGCATTAAGGGTTACGGGGAGCGGGCAGGAATTTGGACATGAGTCTAGGTTCGGATCGGTCATGGCCCTGTGGGTAGTGGAGCGGGCCCAGGGACTGTGTAGCCTGATTCTGCTCCTATTTCGTGTGTGCAATTCTGTTAGATGCAGGAGATGGTTCTGTGATAGATAGTAGATTGGCGGTTAGGATCAGATCAGCCATGATCTTATTGAATGGCGGAGCAGGCTCGAGGGGCCGATTGGCCTACTCCTGCTCCTATTTCTTATGTTCTTATGTTCTTATGTTAAAAGCCGATGATAAAACGTTCTTTCTGTTATAAAGGATTGTGGAACTACAGCCCGCCCGTTGATACATGACTGATTAATTGTGGTGTTACAAAGCGGGAGTTGTTGCTCAAGGAGTACAAGGCGAGAGAGAACAGTTCAGCAAAGACCATTGTAACTTTTAATGGAAATTGGATAAACATTGGAAGATACGGATCGATGGGAAGCGTGTGACGGTGAGCTTAGTTTAGCTTTGTTCTGGTAAAGAGCCGGTGCAGACACGGTGGCCTGATGCTTGCAATCTGTGCTGTAAACATCCATGTCAGTAAAGGGGTAATTTACATCTCGGGCGCTGCAGGAATGGGCCGACAACGGCAGGGGCGCTATTGCCCACTGGCAGCCTGTGATTTTCCTCAGTGAAATGAGTGAAGGGGCAATCGCGGGCTGAGAGAGCGCAGTTCCCGACAAGAGATCCCGGCCGGCGTCAGGGACGCTGAAGTGGAAAAATCTCCAGCAAAAGGTTAAAGTGCTGTCCTGGGTAATAAAATGCCAGAACAGGCTGTGTGGGATAAATCACTCCGGTCTGTTCCTATATTCCAGTGACCGCTTCTTGTTATCAAACTTAGTTAAAATCCAGAATGTCCTGTTCAGGAGATTGAAACTGTGATGGAGTGAAGCAGCCCCCAATGGTATAACAGGTATAACAGAAATCTCCCCTGTCTCCAGGCTGAAATTAGGTGCAGCATTCTCAGCCTAGTTCTCAGAGCAACTTGGAGAATTTCCAGCGAGGTGTCCGAACTCCCTCCATAACTTCAGCGGGAGATCAGGGGAATCTTTCATTTTTGAAGGTAGAGGGGACCAGGTTCAGGAACAACATCAACTGTTTGTGCAACTAAGAGGAGCCGTGCGATTGGAGGAGCCAGCTCAAGGATCCTAGAATGAGTTATTATTGTGGATGATCATCGCCATCATGGCCTTGACGGAGGCCAGGCTGAGGGGTGACGACACCTTTCCCCTCAATGAAGCTTCCCCGCCTGGCGATACCTTCCACCATTCGCCCCGCTCAATCCGCCGCAGTGGTGGTGTAGCCCTTATCTCTAAATCACACCTTGGGCTCGTTCTCTAATCCTCTGGCAACAACTTCTCCTCCTTTGAGCAACTCGCCCTGTTCCACCCCTCTCGCCTCGCATTTAAAATCCTTGTTATCTACTGCCCATCCAAGTATCACGCCAAGTTTCTCCGATATCTTCACTGCTTTCCTCCCTCAGCCTCTGCACCAAATGACTTCTCATCCTCGGTGATTTCAACCTCCATCTCAAATCATCATGCGCTCTCTCTTCTGAATTTGCTTATTTCCTTTCCTCCCGAAATCTCTCCCTCCATATAAACTCCCCGAAATCTCTCCCTCCACGTAAACTCTCCGAAATCTCTCCCTCCACGTAAACTCCCCGAAATCTCTCCCTCCATGTAAACTCCCCGGAATCTCTCCCTCCATGTAAACTCCCCGGAATCTCTCCCTCCATGTAAACTCCCCGGAATCTCTCCCTCCATGTAAACTCCCCGGAATCTCTCCCTCCATATAAACTCCCCGGAATCTCTCCCTCCATATAAACTCCCCTACCCATATTAATGGCTACCCTATCGACCTCACCATCTCACTTGGCCTTGTTGCTCCCATCATGTCTATCACAGATACGGCCGTCTCTGATCACTTCCTTGTATCGTTTTCACTAACAACAACCCACATCCCATCCCCACTTCATTCTGTGTTCGCCCCAGGAAAATAAAAACTCTCCCACAAGTCACTTACAACTGCACGTTCAAATTCCAAACTGTCTAGCCTTTTATCCTTCATTCATCATGACATTTCTGCAGCTACCAATCTGCTCAATTGCACCCTCTCCTCCACCTTTGATGCCCTTGTCGCCATTAAAACCATTACTCTCTCACCCTGGTTATACCCTGGACTGATCCTCATTTCTTCACCCTTGAGTCCAAGGGGCACAGACATGAACGTCGATAGCGGATAACTGGCTTAACCTTCTATCACTAGATCTGTTTGGACCACATAAAGAACTATCTTTTGCCAAATCTGCTCACTATTCCAGTATCATTCTGGATAACCTCCAGCTTCTCTTCTCCATCACAAACCATCTTCTTAAACCAACCTCCCGGGCCTTCTCCATCCCAACCTCCCGGGCCTTCTCCATCCCAACCTCCCGGGCCTTCTCCATCCCAACCTCCCCGGGCCTTCTCCATCCCAACCTCCCGGGCCTTCTCCATCCCAACCTCCCCGGCCTTCTCCATCCCAACCTCCCCGGCCTTCTCCATCCCAACCTCCCCGGCCTCCTCCTCCATCCCGGCCTCCCCGGCCTCCTCCTCCATCCCGACCTCCCCGGCCTCCTCCCCCATCCCGGCCTCCCCGGCCTCCTCCCCCATCCCGGCCTCCCCGGCCTCCTCCCCCATCCCGGCCTCCCCGGCCTCCTCCCCCATCCCGGCCTCCCCGGCCTCCTCCCCCATCCCGGCCTCCCCGGCCTCCTCCCCCATCCCGGCCTCCCCGGCCTCCTCCCCCATCCCGGCCTCCCCGGCCTCCTCCCCCATCCCGGCCTCCCCGGCCTCCTCCCCCATCCCGGCCTCCCCGGCCTCCTCCCCCATCCCGGCCTCCCCGGCCTCCTCCCCCATCCCGGCCTCCCCGGCCTCCTCCCCCATCCCGGCCTCCCCGGCCTCCTCCCCCCATCCCGGCCTCCTCCCCCCATCCCGGCCTCCTCCCCCCATCCCGGCCTCCTCCCCCCATCCCGGCCTCCTCCCCCCATCCCGGCCTCCCCCGCCGCCTCCTCCCCCATCCCAGCCTCCCCGCCTCTCCATCCCAACCTCCAATGACCAGTGCAAGATGTTCATGGAATTTCTTGTCACAAAGATCGATACCATCCGTTCAGCTGCCTCTGCCGCTTCCCTCCTTTCCCCTAGCCCAACGGGCCAAACTTCTCTAATGTTCCCCACTGCCCCAGCCCTGAACTCCTATATCTTGCTCTAGATTCAATCCCATGTCCCATTGTGCTATCTCTGAGCTCATCTTGTCCATGAGATCCACCTGCTGCTGCTTGACCCTATTCCCACCAAACTGCGGACCACCCACCTTCCTTTCCTGTGCCCCATATTAGCTGATTTTGTTAATGGTTCCCTTTCCTCAGGTACTGTCCCTCTCCCTTTCAAATCAGCCATCATCACTCCTCTCCTCAAAACCCACCCTTAACCCCACTGTCCTTGTAAACTACTGCCCCATCTCCAACCTGCCTTTCCTCTCAAGTCTGTGAAGGTGTTGTCGCCTCCCAAATCTGTACCCATCTTTCCTGTGATTGCATATTTGATTCACTCAAATATAGTTTCCTTCCCCGCTACAGTAATGAAACAGCCCTTCTCGAAGTCACAAATGATATCCTATGTGACTGTGACTGCAGCAAACTATCTCTCCTCATCCTTCTCGACCTATCTGCATCATTCGACAATGGTTGACCACACCATCCTCCTCCAATGCTTCTCCTCCATCGTCCAGCTGGATGGAAGTGCTCTTGTATAGTTCAATTTTTATCAATCGCATCATAGCCAGTGATTCACATAAGAACATAAGAAATAGGAGCAGGAGTAGGCCATTCGGCCCTTCGAGCCTGCTCCGCAATTCAATGAGATCATGGCTGATCATCTGCCTCAACTCCATTCACCGGCCTTATCGCCATATCCCTTGATGCCCTTAATAGTCCGAAATCTATTGACTTCTGTTTTGAATATATCCAATGACTGAGCCTCCACAGCTATCTGGGGTAGAGAATTCCAAAGATTCACCACCCTCTGAAGAAATTTCTTCTCATCTCAGTCCTGAATGGCCTACCCTTTATCCTGAGGCTGTGGCCCCTGGTTCTAGACTCCCCAGCTAAGGGAAACATTCTCCCAACATCCACCCTATCAAGCCCTGTAATAATTTTGAATGCTTCAATGAGATCCCCTCTCATTCTTCTGAATTCAAGAGAATACAGGCCTAGTTTACTCAATCTCTTCTCATACGACAGTCCTGCCATCCCAGGAATCAATCTCGTGAACCTTCGTTGCACTTCCTCTATGGTAAGTAGATCCTTCCTTAGGTAAGGAGACCAAAATTGTACACAGTACTCCAGGTGTGGTCTCACCAAGGCCCTATATAATTGGAGTAAGACTTCTTTACTCCTGTACTCAAATCCTCTTGTAATGAAGGCCAGTATACCATTTGCCTTCCTAATGGCTTGCTGCACCTGCACATTCACTTTCAGTGACTCATGTACAAGGACACCCAGGACCCTTTGAGCATCTGCATTCCCCAATCTTTCACCATTTAGAAAATACTCTGCCTTTCTGTTTTTTCTACCAAAGTGGATAATTTCACATTTATCCACATTATATTCCATCTGCCATGTTCTCGGCCACTCACTGAGCCTGTCGAGATTCCCTTGAAGGCTCTTCACATCCTCTTCACAACTGACACTGCCACCTAGCTTTGTATCATCAGCAAATTTGGAAATGTTACATTTAGTTCCCTCATCCAAATCATTGATAGATTGTGAATAGCTGGGACCCAAGCACCGATCCTTGTGGTACCCCACTAGTCACAGCCTACCATCCTGAAAAAGACCTGTTTATCCCTACTCCTTGTTTTCTGTCTGTTAACCAATTCTCCATCCATGCTAGTATATTACCCCCAATTCCATGTGCCCTAACTTTGTTCACCAACCTCCTGTGTGGGACATTATCGACGGCCTTCTGAAAATCCAAATACACCACATCTACCGGTTCCCCTTTGTCTACTCCACTAGTTACATCCTCAAAGAACTCCAATAGGTTTGTCAAACAGGATTTCCCTTTCATAAATCCATGTTGACTCTGCCCAATCTTACTATTAGTTCCTAAGTGCCCAGTTATTGCATCCTTTATAATAGATTCCAGCATTTTCCCAACTAATGATTTGAGGCTAACAGGTCTGTAGTTCCCCGTTTTCTCTATCCCTCCTTTCTTAAATAGCGGGGTTACATTTGCTATCCTCCAATCTGCAGGAACCGTTCCAGAATCTCTGGAATTTTGGAAGATGACAACCAATGCGTCCACTATCCCATTGCCGCCTCTTTCAAAACCCCAGGATGTAGGTCATCCGGTCCTTGGGATTTATCAACTTTTAGTCCCATTAATTTTGCTAGTTTTTGCTAGTCACCTGCAGTGTCTTCTCTTCCCAATCCCGCACCGTTACCTCGAGTCCCTCAAGGATTTATCCTTGGCCCACTTATATTTCTCATCTACATGCTGCCCCTTGGCGACATCATCCAAAAACACAATATCCGGTTCTATATGTATGCTGACAACACCCAGCTCTATCTGACCACCACCCCTCTTGACCCCTCCACTGTCTTTGATTTGTCACAGTGCTTGTCCAACATCCAGTATTGGATGAGCAGAAATTTCCTCCAGCTAAATACTTGGAAGTTGAAAGCCATTGTCTTTGGTCCCCACCACAAAGTCTGTTCCCTGGCCACCGTTTCCATTCCTCCCCCTGGCAACTGTCTGAATCTGAGCCAGAACGTTTGCAACCTTGGTGTTGTGTTTGACCCTGAGATGAGCTTCCGACCACACATCCGCTCCATTAGCAAGGTTGCCTACATTCACTTCTGTAACATCGCCCACTCCAACCCTGCCTCAGCTCATCTGCTGCAGAAACTTCATCCAGGCCTTTATTACCTGTAGGCTTGACTATTCTAACTCTCTCCTGGCTGGTATCCCATCTTTCACACTGCATAAACGTGTGCTCATCCAAAACGCTGCTGCCCGTATCTCCACACACACCAAGTCCCGTTGACCCTTCACCCCTTTGCTTGCTGACTTACATTGGCTCCCGGTCTGGCAGCGCCTCAGTTTTTAAATTATCATCCTTGTTTTCCAATCTCTAGCCCCTCTCTAGCTCTGTTTCCACCTCCAGCACTACAAGCCTTCGAGATCTCTGCCCTCCTCCAATTCTGGCCCCTTGCGCATCCCCGATTTCAATCGCTCCACCATTGGCAGCTGTGCCTTCAGCTGCCGAGGCCTTAAGCTCCGGAATTCCTTTCCTAAACCTCTCTCCCTCCCTCCTTGTATGCTCCTTAAAACCTACCTCTTTCTCCAACATTTGGTCATCTGTCCTGATATCTTTCTGTGGCTCGGTGTCAAATTTTGATTGATAACGCTCTTGTGAAGCGACTTGGGACACTTTGCTATTTTAATGGCACTATACAAATGCAAGATGTTTTTGGACAAAATAGGCAATTAAATATAGAAACAAATAATAGGCTCGAGGGGCTAAATAGACTACTGATGTTCCTTCTGGCTCGAGGGGTTAAATGGCCGACACCTATTCCTATGCACAGGTAACAGGCTCAAAAGACTGAATGGCCTACTCCTGTTACATTGTAACATGCTCGTGGGCCTGAACGGCAGTGGAGTCTTTGTCCGAGACTGTCTGCCCTGAAAATATTTAGGGGTGAAAGGTGACTATGGAGCTATGGCTCCTCACTTCGCCATCACTGGGAATTACTCACATCATGCCTGGATCTGTTGTACATTAATAGAGATTGATTGCTGTGATTAGTCAACAACTCCAATATTGTATATCCCGCACTCACCCTGATACAACCACCCGCACGTCCCGCGCTCGCCACCTGGCCCTGACCTGCGCTCTCGCCCTGGCCCTCCCGCGCTCTCACCGTGTTTAACAATCAGCAGAATTATATTTCGCTATTCTTGAATCTTCAAATCGGGGACCTGGTGTCTCAATTTTGTAGCAACCAATTTTGATTCCACATGTTTCTGTTCTAAATATTCTCTTCTGTAATCTGGAATGAATTGTTTTTCAGGTAACAAATTATCTGAGATGGGGCACTTACTGTGTAAACCATGTCGATGTTCCAAAAACTCGAATAAGCGGAGTCGAGTTTCGGGGAGCTACAAGTATCAGGCCACAACAGGCAGCACCAATGAAAGGAACGCGACAGATACAAGTGTCGGGTTTCCAGGAAGCTCTACCATTGAAGGGCCTCAGGCAGCAAAAACCGACAATAGTCCACGCAGTCAGACCCGAGGAATCTCTGCAAGTGACCAGTGCCAGACTCCAGGAACCAATACAACTGCAAGTACTCAGACTGCAGGAATCCGTACAACTGTAATTGGTCTCGCTACAGCAACCAGTACAAGTGAACAGAGTCAGATTCAAGGCCCTGCTCCTGGGGAAGGTGATCAGACCCCAGGAACCGGTACAAGTGAAGCGACTCCTTCTCCCGGAGATTTATTAAACGAAAATACTCTAAACCTCAACCAAAAAGCAGGTTAGTAGAATGAAACTCACTTCAAATAAGACATTTCTGTACATTTCAAATATTACAGCAAAACTCTGCCCATTCACTTACTGACGAGCAAATATATAACCCAGTTACAAATATGAAACAACTGTTAACAGCTATATTTGTGGCATATTCTGGTTTCTGTTCTCTCCCCCTGTACTTTATTAATTTAGGGTTTTTTTAAGACAAAAATGCAAAGCAGGAAGAAATTGTTTTTAGTGCGCAGAATGGCCACCACCCTTTGAACGCGCACAGAATCACATGGCAACAGAGAAGGCCTCAAACGTGCCCATGAGCGGGTTGTCAGCGCCACTTGCGCTGCGCATTGGCCGCACGCAGAATGATGGGTGGAAATTGCACCATTGCTGACGCCAAATAATGAGAACCTGCACCTCTAAAAGTGGAGGGGCTCTTTGGCTGTAGGCAACTGTAAGTGAAGATTGTCGACAATGGCCGGCACAGTGGAACACACAAGGGCCGCCCAATTTCTAGACACTGCTTTCGAGGTTTTGCAGGAGGTCGCCAGGAATAGGGACTTCTTCTGTCCACCAGGCGGCAGGAAGATCTCCAGGCAAGCTGCAACTGGGGAGAGGTGGCAGAAATATAGCCCCATAACATAGCAGCATTGCAGGAAGAAGTTAAATGACCTCATACAGAAACCCAACTAACTCATTTATATTATTACTCTCACATTAGCCTTGCATTACCTGTTGCCCCGGCACTCTCAACCCTCCCCTCCCCAATTACCAGAACTCTCCTCGATTCACTGCAAATTCCTATCTGTGTAGTCGGCAGCCCAGTAGCAGCAACATCTTCTGGATACGGGGAATACATTTTAATACAGTTTCTGCTAAACCAGAAAAATAACATTATAACACAGCAGGCTGTATAGATACATATAATTCATAAGATTTCCCGTTGCCATGATTTAATAACCCTTTTTTATATTGTTAACGCCTGGTTCAATTCCTGTTATAATAGAGAATATTGTTCACTTGTTCAGTCCTCCCAGCACTGGGGGCGCTGCAGTGAACATTCACACATGTCCAGCTGCCATTCTCGCCTGTTTCAACAAAAGCAGTGAGAACACTTTCCGGTTCATCAGTCCAGGTATGAGCATAGCCATGATGATTAGACAGTAACGAATTAAAAGTCTTATTTCTATTGCACACTTTCTGTAAGCGTCACACCTACTGCTGCCCTCGTCCCTTGTCACACTCACTTCCTGATACACATCAAACTTTGCAATGCAGACTTCGAATGTGACAACTCCCTCCCCGTTACTGGGGTCTCTGTTTGGGCTGGGCCAGTGGGGGGCTGGGGCAGTGGGGAGCTTGGGGGGCGGGGCTGGGGCAGTGGGGTGTGTGGGTGCGGGGCTGGGTCAGTGGGGTGGGTGTGTGCGGGGCTGGGTCAGTGGGGGGCGTGTGTGGGGCTGGGTCAGTGGGGCGTGGGTCAGTGGGGGGCGGGCTGGGTCAGTGGGGGGTGGGGTCTGGGTCAGTGGGGGGTGGGGTCTGGGTCAGTGGGGGATGGGGTCTGGGGCTGGGTCAGTGGGGGCTGGGTCAGTGTGGTGTGGGTATGGGGCAGTGGGGGGCGGGGCTGGGGCAGTGGGGGGTGTGGGGGCTGGGGCAGTGGGGGCTGGGGCAGTGGGGGGTGTGGGGGCTGGGGCAGTGGGGGGTGTGGGGGCTGGGGCAGTGGGGGGTGTGTCAGTGAGGTGCGGGGTGCGTGCGGGGCTGGGCCGGCGGGCAGGGTTGCGGGGTGTGTGGTGGCGGGGCTGGGTCAGTGGGGTGTGGGGTGGGGTCTGTGGCTGGGTCAGCGGGGGGCGGGGCTGGGTCAGCGGGGTGTGAGGCTGTGTCGGGGGGGGCGGGGCTGGGGCTTCGGGGGGGGTCTGGGTCCGGGTCAGTGGGTGTGGGGTCTGGGTCAGTGGGTGTGGGGCTGGGTCAGTGTGGTGTGGGGCTGGGTCAGCGGGGGGGGCGGGGCTGGGTCAGCGGGGGGGGGGCGGGGCTGGGTCAGCGGTGGGGGGGGCTGGGTCAGCGGGGGGGGGCGGGGCGGGGGCTGGGTCCGGGTGTGTGTGGGGTGTGGGTCTGGGTTAGTGGGGTGGGTGTGGGGCTGGGTCAGTGGGGGGTGGGTGTGGGGCTGGGTCAGTGGGGGGTGGGGCTGGGGCTGGGTCAGTGGGGTCTGGGGCTGGGTCAGTGGTGTGTGTGGGGCTGGGTCAGGTGGGTGTGGTGTGTGTGGGGCTGGGTCAGGTGGGTGTGGTGTGTGTGGGGCTGGGTCAGGTGGGTGTGGTGTGTGTGGGGCTGGGTCAGGTGGGTGTGGGTGTGGGGCTGGGTCAGGTGGGTGTGGGGCTGGGTCAGGTGGGTGTGGGTGTGGGGCTGGGTCAGTGGGGTGTGTGGGTGTGGGGCTGGGTCAGTGGGGTGTGTGGGTGTGGGGCTGGGTCAGTGGGGTGTGTGGGTGTGGGGCTGGGTCAGTGGTGTGTGTGGGTGTGGGGCTGGGTCAGGTGGGTGTGGGTGTGGGGCTGGGTCAGGTGGGTGTGGGTGTGGGGCTGGGTCAGGTGGGTGTGGGTGTGGGGCTGGGTCAGTGGTGTGTGTGGGTGTGGGGCTGGGTCAGTGGTGTGTGTGGGTGTGGGGCTGGGTCAGTGGTGTGTGTGGGTGTGGGGCTGGGTCAGGTGTGTGTGGGTGTGGGGCTGGGTCAGTGGGGGGTGGGTGTGAGGCTGGGTCAGAGGGATGTGGGTCTGGGTCAGTGCTGTGTGTGGGTCTGGGTCAGTGGTGTGTGTGGGGCTGGGTCAGTGGTGTGTGTGGGGCTGGGTCAGTGGTGTGTGTGGGGCTGGGTCAGTGGGGTGGGTGTGGGTGTGGGGCTGCGTCAGGTGGGTGTGGGTGTGGGGCTGGGTCAGTGGGGGGTGAGTGTGGGGCTGGGTCAGTGGGGTCTGGGTCAGTGGGGTGGGTGTGGGGCTGGGTCAGGTGGGTGTGGGGCTGGGTCAGTTTGTGTGTGTGGGGTGGGTGTGGGGCTGGGTCAGGTGGGTGTGGGGCTGGGTCAGGTGGGTGTGGGTGTGGGGCTGGGTCAGTTGGGTGTGGGGGGCGGGGCTGGGTCAGCGGGGGGCGGGGCTGGGTCAGTGGGGTGTGGTACTGCTCCTTTTAACTGCTCCGCTATCAATCTGCTCCCCGCAGGTCCGGTCCTTCGGGCCGCATCGGTTGCAAATTTTGGATTCCCTTGAATATAGATGATCAAGCGGTGATCTCATTGTGGTGTTTAAGATGATTAAAGGATTTGACAGGATAGATAGAGAGAAACTGGTTTTCCTCTGGTGGGGAGTCCAGAACAATAAAGCATATACTTCAGATTAGAGCTCGGCCTTTAAGTGGTGATAGAATCATCCTTACGGGACAGTCGGAGGCCATTCGGCCTGTCGAGCCCATGCCGGATCTCTGAGAACTTCAGCTAAATCCCCCGCCCTTTCCCCATAATCAGCAAGTTTATTTTCAGGTACTTGTTTAGTTCCGTTTGGATGGCGGTAAGAATTAAGAGATGTTTGTTGTGCATTATTGGTTGCGAAACCAAGGCAGGGCCATGGAGTTAAGACAGATTAGCCATGATTTAATTGAATGATGGAATAGGTTGGAGAGGCTGAATGTCCTTCTCCTGTTGCTATGGTCATGAGTAGTCCTCCTTCCACTGGGGGCGCTGTGGTGATGCATTCTCGCTCTCTTGCTCTTCCGCACAGGTGCGGTGTAGCTAATTTTCCCTCCGGCGCTGTTCGGGTGGGGGGCGTTGGGCTGGGCCAGTGTGGGGGGCGGAGGCCTGGCCAGTGTGGGTGGGTGCGGAGTGCTGGGACGGCGGGGGACTGGGCCAGTGGAGGGGGCGTGTATCTGGGTCAGTGAGGTGGCGGGGGCATGGGCCAGTGGAGGGGCAGGTATCTGGGCCAGTGAAGGTGGCGGGGGGCTGAGCCAGTTGGGGGTGGGGGTGGGGGTTGAACCCGTGGGGTGACGGAGGCACAACATCACTTGAATTGTACAGGACCGGTCAGAAGGTCAGTTCCATGTTGCTGAGCCTCACTGCAAATAAAAGATGCATTGAATGGGATGTGTGATAAATGGATGAGGGGAAAGGAATATAAGGCTATGCTGATGGGGTTAGATGAAGAGAGCTGGCAGCAGGCTCGTGTGGACCATAAACACCGGCATAGACCACTTGGGCTGAATAGCTTGTTTCTCTGCTGTTAATTCCATGTAAAACAGGAGGTGACGATGCCGCATTTCCTGAGAGAGTTTGGTATAAAGAGAACATCAGAAGCTTTGCTCTTATTCTGTAGCCTGCAACAAGCAAACTCCTCCGGTGGAACTGGGAGATTCCAGTCGCCCAGCCAGAGCCCGTGGAAGATTCTGTAAAAGTGAAATGAGTTCAACTGTTTCTATAACATTGAATCACAAATAGGGTTTGTGTATTTCACAGAAGAGGGTTTGATCGGAGACTCGTCCCGTTTGACACGTGGGTGAAGAGTTAGGCAGGTGCATCTCCATCTCCAGCCTCCCTTTCCTCAATGTTTTGTCGCCTCCTGAATTTCTGCCCATCTTTTTCACATGTTTGAATCTCTCCAATCGGGTTTCTGCTCCTGCCACAGCACTGAGACTGTGACCGTGGTAAACTATCCCTCCTCATTCTTCTCGACCTCTGCTGTCTTTGACACGGTCGAGCACAACATCCTCCAACGCCTCCCCTCCGTTGTCCAGCTCAGTGGGACTGCCCTCCCCTCCGTTGTCCAGCTCAGTGGGACTGCCCTCCCCTCCGTTGTCCAGCTCAGTGGGACTGCCCTCCCCTCCGTTGTCCAGCTCAGTGGGACTGCCCTCCCCTCTGTTGTCCAGCTCAGTGGGACTGACCTCCCCTCCGTTGTCCAGCTCAGTGGGACTGACCTCCCCTC
Organism: Squalus acanthias; assembly: GCA_030390025.1. Taxonomy (NCBI): domain Eukaryota; kingdom Metazoa; phylum Chordata; class Chondrichthyes; order Squaliformes; family Squalidae; genus Squalus; species Squalus acanthias. The sequence continues at coordinate 20,242 of CM059452.1, forward strand.
CGTTGTCCAGCTCAGTGGGACTGCCCGTCCCTCCGTTGTCCAGCTCAGTGGGACTGCCCGTCCCTCCGTTGTCCAGCTCAGTGGGACTGCCCTCCCCTCCGTTGTCCAGCTCAGTGGGACTGCCCTCCCCTCCGTTGTCCAGCTCAGTGGGACTGCCCTCCCCTCCCTTGTCCAGCTCAGTGGGACTGCCCGTCCCTCCGTTGTCCAGCTCAGTGGGACTGCCCGTCCCTCCGTTGTCCAGCTCAGTGGGACTGCCCGTCCCTCCGTTGTCCAGCTCAGTGGGACTGCCCGTCCCCTCCGTTGTCCAGCTCAGTGGGACTGCCCTCCCCTCCGTTGTCCAGCTCAGTGGGACTGCCCTCCCCTCCGTTGTCCAGCTCAGTGGGACTGTCCTCCCCTCCGTTGTCCAGCTCGGTGGGACTGCCCTCCCCTCCGTTGTCCAGCTCAGTGGGACTGCCCTCCCCTCCGTTGTCCAGCTCAGTGGGACTGCCCTCCCCTCCGTTGTCCAGCTCGGTGGGACTGCCCTCCCCTCCGTTGTCCAGCTCGGTGGGACTGCCCTCACTTGGTTCCACTTTTACCATCCAGTCGTAGCCAGAAGATCTCCATCAATGGCTTCTCTTCCCGCTCCCGCACTGTTCCCTCTGGAGTCCCCCATGGATCTATCCTCGCCCCCTCCTATTTCTCATCTACGTGCTGCCCCTTGGAGACAGCCGAAGACAAGTGGTCAGCTTTCACATGTAACCTGACACCACTCTGCTCCACATCTCCACCAGCTCTCTCCAACCCTCCACTGACTCTGCTTCCTCACGCTGCTTGTCCGCCATCCATCTGTGATGAGCTACACATTTCTCCAATTAAACATTGGGAAGACCAATGACATGGCCTTCAGCCCCTGCCAGGAATTCTGTTCCCTCCCCGTCCCAATCAGTGTCTCAGATTTAAACATGCTGTTCGCACGTGATATCAAGAAACGGCTGACTGCACTGGATACAGCAAAGGCTGTGGGCCCCGACAACATACCAGCTATTGTGCTGAAGACTTGTGCTCCAGAACTAGTCGCGCCTCTAGCCAAGCTGTTCCAGTACAGCTACAACACTGGCATCTATCCGACACTGTGGAAAACTGCCCAGGTATGTCCTGTCCACAAAAAGCAGGACAAATCCAACCCGGCCAATTACCGCCCCATCAGTCTACTCTCAATGATCAGCAAAGTGATTGAAGGTGTCGTCGACAGTGCTATCAAGCGGCACTTACTCACCAATAACCTGCTCACTGATGCCCAGTTTGGGTTCCGCCAAGATCACTCGCCTCCCGACCTCATTACAGCCTTGGTCCAAACATGGACAAAGGAGCTGAATTCCAGAGGAGAGGCGAGAGTGACTGCCCTTGACATAAAGGCAGTATTTGACCGAGTGTGGCATCAAGGAACCTTAGTAAAACTGAAGTCAATGGGAATCAGGGGGAAAACTCTCCACTGGCTGGAGTCATACCGAGCACAATGGACGATGGTTGTGGTGGTTGAAGATCAAGATGACAGCCCCAATACATCGCTGCAGGAGTTCCTCAGGGCAGTGTCCGAGGCCTAACCATCTTCAGCTGCTTCATCAATGACCTTCCCTCAAAACTAAGTTCAGAAATGGGAATGTTCGCTGATGACTGCACAGTGTTCAGCGCCATTCACAACCCCTCAGATAATGAAGCAGTCCATGCCCGTATGCAACAAGACCTGGACGACGTCCAGGCTTGAGCTGATATGTGGCAGGTAACATTCGCGCCACAGAAGTGCCAGGCAATGACTATCTCCAACAAGCGAGAGTCTAACCACCTCCCCTTGACATTCAATGGCATTTTCATCACCGAATCCCCCACCATCAACAACCTGGGGGTCACCATTGATCAGAAACTTAACTGGACCAGCCACATAAATACTGTGGCAACAAGAGCAGGTCAGAGGCTAGTTATTCTGCGGCGAGTGTCTCACCTCCTGACTCCCCAAAGCCTTTCCATCTTCTACAAGTCACAAGTAAGGAGTGTGATGGAATACTATCCACTTGCATGGATGAGTGCAGCTCCAACAACACTCAAGTAGCTGGACACCATCCAGGACAAAGCAACCCGCTTGATCGGCACCCCATCCAACACCATAAACATTCACTCCCTCCACCACCGGCGCACCGTGGATGCAGTGTGTACCATCTACAAAATGCACTGCAGCAACTCGCCAAGGCTTCTTCGGCAGCACCTCCCAAACCCGCGACCTCTTCCACCTAGAAGGACAAAGGCAGCAGGCGCATGGGAACACCACAAACTCCAAGTTCCCCTCCAAGTCACACACCATCCTGAATAAGAAGTATATCGCCGATTCTTCATTGTCGCTACTCAAAATCCTGGAACTCCCTCCCTGACAGCACTGTGTGAGTACCTTCACCACACGGACTGCAGCGGTTCAAGAAGGCGGCTCACACAACCTTCTCAAGGGCAATTAGGGATGGGCAATAAATCGCGGCCTTGCCAGCGACGCCAGATGCCATTAGCGAATTTTAAAAAAGTTTTATGTGATGGACAATGGAGGCATGGAACATGGAAAAGGATGCCAGATGAGACTATATCGAATGCTGTGGGAAGGTGAATGATGGACAAGGAAGGGTTGCACAGCATGGTCACAGTCACGGAGGTTGTAGTTTGTGACTGTTCAGGGCAAATTAGATTAACATCGAAACTGCAGCAGAAAAACAGTCGATTCGGCTCAAGTGGTCTATGCTGTGTCTATACTGCACGGGAGCATCCTCCCACTCTAATTACATCTTGACACCGTGTCCACATATACGTTCGAGGGCGTTAGACTCGCGAGATCAATATTACATAACATTCAGAACGCCGGAGAACCCATCCTCCTGGAATGAATTGAGCGAGTTTGTCGCACTCCCCTCACTTCAGAAAAGAATGAGTTCATTCACGTTGGACATAAAAAGGATAGATCAGAGAATTTTCTAAATGATTAGAAGTTAGGAACTATGGATGAGCAGAGAGAACTAGGGGTCCAAGTACAGAAATCACTAGAACATAGAACATAGAACATAGAACAGTACAGCACAGTACAGGCCCTTCGGCCCTCGATGTTGTGCCGAGCATTGTCCGAGACCAAGATCAAGCTATCACACTCCCTATCATTCTGGTGTGCTCCATGTGCTTATCCAATAACCGCTTGAAAGTTCCTAAAGTGTCCGACTCCACTATCACAGCAGGCAGTCCATTCCACACCCCTACCACTCTCTGAGTAAAGAATCTACCTCGGACATCCCTTCTATATCTCCCCCCATGCACCTTATAGTTATGCCCCCTTGTAACAGCTGCCTCTACCCGAGGAAATAGTCTCTGAACATCCACTCTATCTATCCCCCTCATCATCTTATAAACCTCTATTAAGTCGCCTCTCATCCTCCTCCGCTCTAAAGAGAAAAGCCCCAACTCCCTCAATCTTTCCTCATAAGACCTCCCCCCCAAACCAGGCAGCATCCTGGTAAATCTCCTTTGCACTCTTTCCAATGCTTCCACGTCCTTCCTATAGTGAGGTGACCAGAACTGCACACAATATTCCAAATGTGATCTCACCAAGGTCCTGTACAGTTGCAGCATAACCTCACGGTTCTTAAACTCAAACCCTCTGTTAATAAACGCCAACACACCATAGGCCTTCTTTACTGCTCTATCCACTTGAGTGGCAACCTTCAGAGATCTGTGGATATGAACCCCCAGATCCCTCTGCCCCTCCACGTTCCTCAGAACCCTGCCGTTGACCCTGTAATCGTTATTCAAATTTGCCCTACCAAAATGAATCACCGCGCACTTATCAGGGTTAAATTCCATCTGCCATTTTTCGGCCCAGCTCTGCATCCTATCAATGTCTCTTTGCAGCCTACAACTGCCCTCCACCTCATCCACTACTCCACCAATCTTGGTGTCATCAGTAAATTTACTGATCCACCCTTCAGTCCCCTCCTCCAAGTCATTGATAAAAATCACAAACAGCAGAGGACCCAGCACCGACCCCTGTGGCACACCGCTGGTAACTGGTCTCCAGTCCGAAAATGTTCCATCCACCACCACCCTCTGCCTTCTATGAGATAGCCAGTTAAGTTACTTATCCAATCGGCCAAATTTCCCTCTATCCCACAACTCCTTACTTTCTTCATGAGACGACCATGGGGAACCTTATCAAACGCCTTACTAAAATCCATGTATACGACATCAACTGCTCTACCTTCATCTACACACTTAGTTACCTCCTCAAAGAATTCAATCAAATTTGTTAGGCAAGACTTACCCTTCACGAATCCGTGTTGACTATCCCTGATTAAGTTGCCCCTTTCCAAATGGTCATAAATCCTATCCCTCAGTACCTTTTCCATAATCTTACCAACCACCGAAGTAAGACTAACCGGCCTATAATTACCAGGGTCATTCCTATTTCCTTTCTTGAAGAGAGGAACAACATTCGCCACTCTCCAGTCCTCTGGCACCATCCCCGTAGACAGTGAGGACCCAAAGATCAAAGCCAGAGGCTCTGCAATCTCCTCCCTTGCCTCCCAAAGAATCCTAGGATATATCCCATCTGGCCCAGGGGACTTATCGATCCTCAGGCTCTTCAAAATTGCTAAAACATCTTCCCTCAGAAGATCTACCACCTCCAGCCTATCCACCTTTATCACACTCTCATCCTCAAGAACATGGCCCCTCTCCTCGGTGAACACTGACGAAAAGTATTCATTCATCACCTCTCCTATCTCTTCTGACTCCATGCACAAGTTCCCACTACTGTCCTTGACTGGCCCTACCCTCACCCTGGTCATTCTTTTATTTCTCACATAAGAGTAAAAAGCCTTGGGGTTTTTCTTGATCCGACCCGCCAAGGACTTCTCATGCCCCCTCCTAGCTCTCCGAAGCTCTTTTTTTAACTCATTCCTTGCTACCTTGTACCCCTCAATCGACCCAACTGAACCTTGTTTTCTCATCCTTACATACGCTTCCTTTTTCCTCTTGACTAGACATTCAACCTCTCTTGTGAACCATGGTTCTCTCACTCGGCCATTTCCTCCCTGCCTGACAGGGACATACCTATCAAGGACACACAGTAATTGCTCCATGCAAAAGCTCCACTTTTCGTTTGTGCCTTTCCCTGATAGTTTCTGTTCCCATCTTATACTCCCTAATTCTTGCCTAATCGCATCATAATTACCCCTCCCCCAATTATAAACCCTGCCCTGCCGTATGGCCCTATCCCTCTCCATTGCAATAGTGAAAGTTACCGAATTGTGGTCACTATCTCCAAAGTGCTCTCCCACATACAAATCAAACACTTGGCCCGGTTCATTACCCAGTACCAAATCCAACGTGGCCCCACCTCTTGTCGGCCTATCCACATATTGTGTCAGGAAACCCTCCAGCACACACTGTGCAAAAACTATCCCATCCGAACTGTTTGACCTATAAAGGTTCCAATCAATATTTGGAAAGTTGAAGTCACCCATGACAACTACTCTGTGACCTCCACACCTATTCATAATCTGCTTTGCAATTTCTTCCTCCACATCTTTATTACTATTTGGGGGCCTGTAGAAAACTCCTAACAACGTGACCGCTCCTTTCCTATTTCTAACTTCAGCCCATATTACCTCAGACGGCAGATCCCCCTCGAACTGCCTTTCTGCCGCTGTTAAACTATCCTTGATTAACAATGCTACTCCTCCATCTTTCTTACCAACTTCCCTACACTTACTGAAACATCTATACCCCGGAACTTCCAACAACCATTCCTGTCCCTGTTCTAACCATGTCTCCGTAATGGCCACCACATCGTAGTCCCAAGTACCAATCCACGCTCCAAGTTCTCCTACCTTATTCCGGATGCTCCTTGCATTGAAGTAGACACACTTCAAGCCATCTTCCTGTCTGCCGGTACATTCCTGCGACCTTGATACCCTCCTCAGTACCTCCCTACACTCACCACTGACTCGTGGACTACAGCCCTTTTTCCCATCCCCCTGAAAAATTAGTTTAAACCCCCCCGAAGAGCCGTGGCAAATTTCCCTCCCAGGATATTGGTGCCCCTCTGGTTCAGGTGCAAACCGTCCTGTTTGTACAGGTCCCACCTTCCCCAGAATGTGCTCCAATTATCCACATAACTGAAACCCTCCCCCCTACACCATCCCTGCAGCCACGTGTTTATCTGCACTCTCTCCCTGTTCCTCAACTCGCTAGCACGTGGCACCGGCAACAAACCAGAAATTACAACATGGTTTGTACTGGCTCTCAGCTTCCAACCTAGCTCCCTAAATACCTGTTTTAAATCCCCGTCCCTTCTCCTACCTATGTCGTTGGTACCGATGTGTACCACGACTTGTGATTGTTCCCCTTCCCCTTTGAGGATTCTGAAAACACGGTCCGAGACATCACGGACCCTGGCACCCGGGAGGCAACATACCATCCGTGAGTCTCTTTTGCTGCCACAGAACCTCCTATCTGTCCCTCTGACTATTGAGCCCAAATAACTATTGCTCTCCTGCTCTCCCCCCTTCCCTTCTGAGCCACAGGGACCGACCCAGCGCCGGAGATCCGGTCACCGTGGCTTACCACTGGTAAGTCGTCCCCCTCAACAGTATTCAAAGCGGTATACCTGTTACTGAGGGGAACGACCACAGAGGATCCCTGCACTGACTGCTTCCTCCTCGCCCCTCTCACCGTCACCCATCTATCTTCATGCTTTGGAGTAATTACATCCCTGAAGCTTCTATCTATGACCTCCTCTGCCTCCCGAATGATCCGAAGTTCATCCAGCTCCAGTTCCCGAACACGGTTTTCGAGGAGCTGGAGATGGGTGCACTTCCCACAGGTGTAATCAGCAGGGACACCTACGGCGTCCCTCACCTCAAACATTCTGCAGGAGGAACATTTCACTGCCTCCCCTGCCATCCCCTCCAGCTAACTTGCAGATTAAACTAGAACAAAAAATAGCTTACCTGATAGTCACTCACGTCCTTTAGGTTAGAGGAGGAGGAAGGGTGGGGGACACTACAAGTGCAGTGTCTCGGGTTTAGGAACCGCCCAACTTATATACAGGTAAAAATTAATCACCTACCCAGCAACCACTGCGTCCCGCACTTTAAAAGCCTCTGTGGGCCTACCTGGTCGCCGCCGCCTCTTAAGTCCTCCGCCTCGCCGCAGCCGCTCCACCCAGGTCCGCCGCCTCTGTGGGCCTACCTGGTCGCCGCCGCCTCTTAAGTCCTCCGCCTCGCCGCAGCCGCTCCACCCAGAAGCTAGTGGATACCAAAAATAAGTAAAATGCTAATGGAATGTTGGTCTTTATCTCGAGGGCTGGAATACAAAGGGGTAGAAGTTCTGTTCCAGCTGTACAGAGCTCTGGTTAGACCACATTTAGAGAACCGCACCTCGGGAACAATATCTTGGCTTTGGAGGTGGTGCAGCTCAGATTCACCAGAACGTTACCCGGGCTAAAAGCTTTAAATTATGAGGATAGATTGCATTGACGAAGCTTTTATTCGCTTGATTATACAAAGTTAAGGGGTGATCTAATTGAGGTGTTTAAGATGATCAAAGGAATTGCTGGCATAGAAAGAGTTAAACTATGTCCTTTGGTGGACCAGTCCAGGAAAAGGGGGCATAACCTTAAACGCAGAGCGAGGCCGTTCAGGGGTGATGTTAGAAAGCATTTCTTCAGACACAGTGTAGTGGAAATCTGGAACACTCGCCCTCAGAAAGCTGTTGAGTTTCGGTCAATTGAAAATGACAAAACTGTCATTGATAGATTTATGTTAGGCAATGGTATTTAGGGTTATGGAACCAAGGCGGGGAGATGGAGTTAAGATACAGCTCAGCCATGATCGAATCGAATGGAGGAACAAGCTAGAACGAATGAGTGGCCTACTCCTGTTCCTATGTTCCTGTGTCTCTATTTATAAAGCCAATGCTCCCATATACGTTTCTAAAAGCCTTATCGTCCTGTCCTGCCACCGTCAAAGATTTCTGTATCTATACCCCCAAGTTTTTCTGTTCCTGCAACCCCTTTAAATTGTACCAGTTGGTTTAAATTGCATCGCCTCATTCTTCCTTCCAAAATGCAGCATTTCACACTTCTCTGCATTAAATTTCACCTGCCATGTGTCTACCCATTTCACCAGTGTCTCTATTTCCTCCTGAAGTCTTCTGCTATCCTCCTCACGGTTTACGACTTTTCTGAGATTCGTGCCATCGACAAACTTTTAAATTATGCCCTGTATACCTAAGTCCATGTCACTGAAATATATCAAAAAGAGCAGTGGTCCTAATGCCGACCCCTGGGAACACTGTATACTTCCCTCCAGTGTGAACAATATCGGTTCACAACTACTGTCTGTTTTCTGTCCCTTCACCAATTTAGTATCCACGCTGCCACTGCTCCTTTAATATCATTGGCTTCAATTTTGTTAACCAGTCTATTATGAGGTACTTATCAAACGTCTTCTGAAAGTCCATATACAGAACATCAACTGCACTACCTTCATCAACCCTCTCCTATTTCATCGATTAGCTCATTCAAGTCAGCCAGACTTGATTTGCCTTTTAAAAAAAATCCATTTTGGCTAATTAACCCATGTTCTTCCAAGTGACAGTTAATTTTGTTTCGGAAATGTTGTCCCGAGGAGTTTCCTCAACACCGATGTTAAGCTGAGTCGCCTGTAGTTATTTGGTTCATCACTCTCCACTTTTTTGATCAGGGAAGTAACATTTGCAGCCCTCCCGTCCTCTCGCACCTTTCCCATATCCAAGGATTGGAAGATTGAGGCAGAGCGGGTGACATTTCTACTTTGAGCCCTGCCAACCGTTTTAGTACATCGTCCTAATCGATTTATATCCTCTCCAATTTCTCTACCACCCCCTCCTTTACTGTACGATTGGCAGCAACCTCTCCTTTAGTGAATACGGACGTTAGTAACTCAGCCATGTCCTCTGCTTCCACAAGATGATTGCCTTTTTGGTCATTAATCGGCCCCGCCTTTCCTTGGACTATTCTTTCACGCTTTATATGTTTATAAAAGGCGTTAGTGTTCCCTATTATGTTACCACTAACCATTTCTCATACATTCTCCTTGCCCCTCTGTTGCTTTTGTGTGTTTATTACACTATTGGCAGCTTTAGTGAAACAGCAAAGTACTGAATTTTACAAAGTCTCAAACTGGTACTGAATCAACTGAATCGCTTTTACATTTCCACAGTGGGGAAAGGAAAGGCCGCTGATTGATAGTTTCAATGGGCGCACGTGCGCGGGCACACACATACATGGAGAATTATGATTGTAAAACAGCAGTCAAATCTACCACTTGTATATTCGTGGTGTTTTCTGAGATCCCAGAGCTACCAGCTGCTGTACTGATAGGGGAGGAGGGACTTGATATCATGTTTATCTAGGCAATGTTCTCCTTCTCATTTTAATATTTCCCTCGAACCCTCCTATTAATATTATATTTGTTACAGAGCATCAGAACCTGGGAACGCCTGTCACCACCATGGCTGAAGGTCCAGACAGGGGAGAAGATCCAACATCTTCAAAAAGAATGAGAATGGACACAGGTAGGCTCACAAAACTCTTTAAAATACAATTTCTGTCCTGACAAAAGTCTAGATCTTGTGCATGAACCTGCAGCTCACACAGGTCGAGGGAACAGGACAGGGGCTGAGTACAAAGAGGGCAGTGAGTGACCATCTAGAGGGACACTGCAGTCACAGGTGGAGGAAGCCCCTGAGTACTGGAACTGTCCAATGGATACCTGGTATTGGGGACTGTAAGGTGGACGGAGACAGTGACTCAGAGGATCGTCTTCCTGAGCATCAGTGGCACCAGGGAGCAGGAGGCCACCCAGCGGGACGAGAGTGAGAGGCAGGTGGGGCACAGGAATAGGGGAGCGGTACTGGTGGCAGATTGTATAGTCAGGGGAATAAACAACCTCTTCTACAGCCCTGAGCAGGTCCTGAATGGTTAGTTACCTCCCTGGTGCCAGAGGGAAGAACATCCTTGACCGGGTGGGACCACCTCTGGGAAGGAAAGGAGAGCAGAAAATTGCCATGGTCGGAGCCAGTGACACGGATAGAAATACCTTTATAGAGGGACTATAGAGACTGAGGCACTGAACTAAGAAACCAGGCCTCAGGCTGTTGATCTCCGGATTGTTTTGCACTGGGCTGCTTAAGGAGGGAAATATGAGGCTGGTCAATGTGCGGCTGAGGGCTGGAGCAGGAGGGAAGCGTTCACGTTCTTGGGCCGCTAGAGTGAGTTCAGTTGGAAGGGAAGTGACGGCTGCGACCTGTACCGACCAAAAATAATGGTTTTACAGAAAAGATGAATGGAGCAGTGGGAGGGTATTGGGGGATGTGACTGGAGATTGGGAAATATCCGGATCTGAGACTAGAGAGCGGAATTAATAAAAATGTGGGAGCTGAAACAGAAGATTTAAGAAATAGTGAAAAAGGTATTAGCAAGAAAAAGGAAGGAGGATCTGAAATAGTGAGAGATAAATTCACTTGTTTTTTTTAAAAAGAAACGGGGACAAGTCAACATTCCAAATGTTGGAGCTAGTATTTAGTGTTGTGTGTGTGAGTGTACAAATCATTCCAAACATTCAGAAGCATGAGAGATGTGACCTAGTATCTATAAGACAGGGCCTTGGTTTTCACAGGATTCAGAGGGAAATGTTCCTGGTGATAACATTTTGAGGGAAGATTAAATGTTTGTGGCTGCCAGTATTAGGAAAGCGTTCTATGACAGCGTAGAACAACAACAAGAACAAACTGCTGTTTATATAGCCCCTTTAATGTAGTAAAACGTCTCAAGGTGCTTCACAGGAGTGTTACCAATCAAAATTTGACACCGAGTCACATAAGGTGATATTAGGACAGGTGAGCAAAAGCTTGCTCAAAGAGGTGAGGTTTAAGGAAGGTCTGAAAGGAGGAGAGCGAGAGAGAGAGGCGGAGGGGTTTAGAACATACGGGTGTTCCAGGGAGCAATGCTAAGATAGAATCCATATGTACGCAGTTCAGCAATAGGAAGGAGGAATAGCAGAATTCTCAGTGGGTTTTACAGGTCAGCGAGCAGTGGAGGTGAGATGGAGGTGGGACTTGGGAAACTAGTTGTGGAGGATGCAATTTTGGGGCGATACAAAATATTTCCTTTACTTTCTAAAAATGATGGTGGAAGTGAGAATGTTGATGTACTAGAGGAGGATGTGGATCCACAGTTAGAGATCACTGTAGAGAAGGATTTGGATCTGAGTAAAATAGCCGAGGTAGAGAAGTCACTGGGCTCAGAAATAATGCGCCCCAGACTGTTAGAGGAAGTCAGAGAGGAGATAGGAGGGACTGACCACAGCATTTCAACCCACGTTTAATATCAAAAATATACAGGTGGACTGAAGGAGCCCAAGTGATGATTCTGTTCTAATGTGGAGAGAGGATGAAACTGGTAACCAGAGACCATTGTGTAGAAATTCCTCAAATCTGTTAATCCAGGTCGAATTAGCGAGCATTTAGCGATAGAGGATGATGAGGGTAGGCTGGAATGGATTAGCTGTAGAAAAGTCGTATCTGACAATTTTATGAACAATGACGGACAGGTAAAGACCCTTTGGTCCATCCAGACTTTCCCAGGCAATTGCGATACTTTGTCGCCCTATCCCAAACAAAACCATGTGATCTCCTGGGTGAGGTGGAAAAAAAACACAGGAAAAAACACAGGCCAATTTGGGGGATTAAAATACGGGAAATTCCTCTCCGACCCATCTAGGCGATTGAAACTAGTCCAGCAGATCAATCTTACACTGAATTCCCGGAAGTGTCCTCCTGTTGTAAGAGGTGATGTCCGCACCAAACAGGAACAGGTCCAGCTCTCGCCTGAAGGAATTCACCGAGTCAGTGTCCACCGCCAGAGAAGGTATCCTGTTCCAGAGGTTGACTATTCTCTGTGGAAAGAACCACCTCCTGACATCTAACTTAAATCTGGCCTTGCACAACTTAAAATTGTGACCCCTGGCCCTCCGTAAGCTATGTAATTGGAACAAACTGTCAAATGGAACACAATCGATTCCCTTCATCAACTTATAAGCCTCAATCAGATCATCCCTAAGTCTTTGCTTCTCTAAAGTGTAGAGTCCAAATTCTTAGCCTATCTTGATAACTAAGTTGCTTTATTCTGGGAATTAGTCTAATGTCCCTCCTCTGCAACAGTTTCAAAGCCTCAATATCACCCACCATGTGAGGAGACCAAAACTGGACACAGTATTCCAAGTGAGGCCTTCACCAAGGTCTTGTACTAGGACAAAATAGGTCGTCTTATACCCAACTGTCCTATGAATGCAGCCCAATATCCCCTTTGTTCTAGCTATCGCTTCACGGCATTGCTCCTGTACCTTCAGAGATGTATCCACTAGAATGCCCGGATCTTCCGTTCTCCCCCTTATTTAATGCTTCTCCATGAAGGGTGTATGAATGTTGAGCATTCGCACTGCCCACAGGCATAACACGGCACTTCTCCAAGCTGAACATCATTTGCCAGTCATGTGCCCAATCTCCCAACACATTAAGATGCAGTTTTGTTGAGATGAGACTACACAGGTTGATGGAATGTTGTACATGTGGTGTATGTGGGTTATCAGAAGGTGTTTGATAATGTGGCTCACAGGAAGCTTTAGCCGTTTGTTATACAATGAAATGTAGCCGCCTGGGTAGAAAGTGGATAATGTGATTAGTTTTCTTCATCTGTGTTCACAGATCCGAACCCTAAAATCACTGAGTTCTTGACACAGTGCGACGATTACCAGCTGTTCAAGTTGACGAAATTCTACCGGGACAGACTGGAACAGGCGATGGAAGGAGGGGTGGACGGAGTCAGCTCGTTGTTAACGTACGAGAGGCATTTCAGTGGACAAGAACATCGGGTAAGTGGGAGGGACACTGAATGAGTTTGGATTACTTAAACCTCAAAGAACTGACAGGATATCAGATCTCAGAATCGTGGCATGTTACTGAAGTGAAACAGGTCAAATAGGAAAGAAATAGATAAAACTGAAAATATTGTGAATCTGAAACAATGATATGAAGAGGTGAAAATACCCAGCGGATCCGTAACTATCTGTACAAAGGACAGGGGAACGGTTCGGGTATAACTCTTTGTGGACTGAAAACAAAGGGAAACAGTTTGACTGAACGGAGAATTACTTAACGTAAATTAAGGAACTGATCGACGAGAAAAATCATCTGTGGAGTAAATGAGAGGCATTTCAAGAACAAAAACAAAATGGTAAAATAGTTAAAATGTATGAGACTTGAACAGGAAAACTAACCCCCCAAAAATGAGGATTGAAAACCCGACGCTGTGCAGGTTTTTCCTCCCCCTGCATCACCGGGGGTCAATTCCAACTTCAGCAGAGACTCAATCCGGGCGGTAGAACCTGTCGTGGAGCGTCACTCCCCGGGACAGCACTTTCAGGAAATTACAGCAAGCAGCCTGTAATATTCTGTCAGTTACCTGTAATGGAATAGAACTAAATGGAAATGGTAATCGGGCAGGGTGTACAATGGACGGTCGACCTGCTACCAACTTTCCAAGTTGATAATCTAGGAAATTTACTCGCATCCCAACCTCCTGCTCACTGCCCATTACCGTTAATATCCCACCTAGTCTAATCCCAATTCCTGCTCACTGCCCATTACCGTTAATATCCCACCTAGTCTAATCCAAACCTCCTGCTCACTGCCCATTACTGTTAATATCCACCTAGTCTAATCCCAACCTCCTGCTCACTACCCATTACCGTTAATATTCCACCTAGTCTAATCCAACCTCCTGCTCACTACCCATTACCGTTAATATCCCACCTAGTCTAATCCCAACCTCCTGCTCACTGCCCATTACCGTTAATATCCCACCAGTCTAATCCCAACCTCCTGCTCACTGCCCATTACTGTTAATATCCCACCTAGTCTAATCCCAACCTCCTGCTCACTGCCCATTACCGTTAATATCCCACCTAGTCTAATCCCAACCTCCTGCTCACTACCCATTACCGTTAATATCCCACCTAGTCTAATCCCAACCTCCTGCTCACTCCATTACTGTTAATATCCCACCTAGTCTAATCCCAACCTCCTGCTCACTACCCATTACCGTTAATATCCCACCTAGTCTAATCCCAACCTCCTGCTCACTGCCCATTACCGTTAATATCCCACCTAGTCTAATCCCAACCTCCTGCTCACTACCCATTACCGTTAATATCCCACCTAGTCTAATCCCAACCTCCTGCTCACTGCCCATTACCGTTAATATCCCACCTAGTCTAATTCCAACCTCCTGCTGACCGCATTATGGTTAGTATCCCAATTAGTCCAGATGCAATCTTCTGTTCACTCCCCATTCTCCAGCATTCCTTTCTATCCACGCAGCAATAGAAATAGATGTTATCAAAAAAATGTCGACATGCTTCCACAATTGTCTTTGATTGAATTATGCTTTCTAACCACCTCGAGTGTAAATACATTTATTAACGTTCACCCCAATTCTTCGAATTAGCCTAAATATGTGCCCTCCGGGCAATCAGTGGAAACTATCAGTAACTATTTATTTGATCATAACTCTTCAGAATCTGAAGACTTGCAGCAACTCCTCACTTAATCTGCTCACCTCTAGTGGAATGAGGCCAACGTTCTCAAATCGCAGTCTCTAACAGTAACTCCACATCCCTGCTAACATCCCAGTGCAATTGCACGTACGTTTTTCCATTGCTTTTACATTGTATAAATGGAGTGTCCAAACTTGTACACAACTGGGTAAATTACCTGCCCCTGTGCTCTTGGTGTGGAACGTCACTCCCCAGGGGGGAACATGAGGAAATTGAGATTATTCAGTCTGTAATTACCTGCCCCTGTGCTCCTGGTGTGGAACGTCACACCCCAGGGGGGAACATGAGGAAATTGAGATTACTCAGCCTGTCATTTGCCGTCCGCTTACTTTAATGGTTTGGTTTCTGCACCAATTTGTTCACGGAGTGAGTGACTGTGGAATGAAATAGTGGCAGTTTCATATTTTTGCAACAGGCCAGATTTTGCGGTAGAAATAACGGTGGGGCTAACAGCGCTCACTGTTATTAAAGTGTAAATTGGACAGTAACTTCCAGCGACCGCACATGCGGAGTTAAACAGGAAAATCGGGAAGTTGCTGTCCGAGTTGCCCTGCTGCTTCCAAAGCTGCGCGAGAATGGTATCTCGCCGAGAGACTCGCCATTGTATTCATGGAACGGCGTAAAATTACTGTACTTACCTGATAGATACACAGGAAACTCGCCAGGAAAAGTCAGGGCTTGCTTATTCCAGTGTAATTATTTGTTTAACGGCGTGATCAGTCTTAACTAATGCCAGACAACCTCTCTGGCACAGAAAATTAACTTTTACAAGTGTGGAGTCTCATTCCTTCAGATTTTTATTATTGTTGGAGCGGTGCAAACAAACATTCAATAATGTTTGTACCGTTTCTTTCTGTCTCTTTATTCGCTCCCTCTGAACATAAGAAGATAAGAAATATTAGCAGGAGTTGGCCTTTTATCCCTTCGAGCCTGTTCTGCCATTCTAAAAGATCATGGATGATATTCTATCTCATCTCCCCTTTCCTGCAATATCCCCATATCCCTTGATTCCCTTAAGATTCAAAAATCTATCGATCTCTGTCTTGAATATACTCAACAACTGAGCCTCCACAGCCCTCTGGGGTAGAGAATTCCAAAGATTCACCACCCTCTAAGTGAAGAAATTTCTCCTTATCACAGTTCTAAATGGCCGACCCCTTTTTCTAAGACTGTGACCCCTGGTTGCAGACTCCCCAGCCAGGGGAAGCATCCTCCCTGCATCTACCATGTCAAGCCCTGTAAGAATTTTGTGTGTTTCAGTGAGATGCATTCTGAATCCAATCTTTCTTTCCCTCTTTTTATTTCACTTTCTGCATGTGATTTGACATTGCATTCTATATTCTAACTAAGACTTCCTGGTTCAGACTTTGCGTAAGGATTCTTCAAGCTGATTGGTTAAGGAAACATACAGCCGCTTCTCCTATTCCCTCTGTAGAGGGCGCTGGGCGTTTTCGCTCTAATTTACACTGACGATGAAGGAACGGCGATACATGTTCAAGTCAGGATCGTATATTACTTGAAGTGGAACTTGGAGGTGGTGGTGTTTCCATGCGGATGCTGCTCTTGTCCTTCTAGGTGGCAGAGGGCGCGGGTTTGAGAGGTGCTGTCAAAGAAGCCTTGGCGAACTGCTGCAGTTCTTTCTGTAAATAGCACACACTACAGCGATGGTGCACCGTTGGTGGAGGGATTGGATGTTTAAGGTGGTGGGTGGGCTTCCGATTTCTCTGTCCTGGATTGCTGGAGCTTCTTGAGTGTTGTTGCAGCTGCACCTATCCAGGCAAGTGGAGAGTTTTCCATCACACGCCGCAGTTGTACCTTATAGGTGCAGGAGAGGCTCCTGGGTGGCCAGGAGTTGAGCCACTCGCCACAGAATACCCAGCCTCTTACCTGCTCTAGCAGCCACGATTTTTTTGTGGCTAGTCAATGGTAGGTATTTGACGATGGCAATGCCAGTGAATGACAAACAGACATGGTTGGACTCTCTTGTGGGAGATGGGCATTGCCTGAAACTTGTGGGGCGCGAATGTTACTTGCCACTCGTCTGCCCAAGCCTAGATTTTGTCCAGGGCTTGCTGCATGCGAGCATGGACCGCTTCATTATCTGACGAATTGAAAATGGCGCTGAACACTGCAATTATCAGAACATCCCCACTCCTAGCTTTATGATGGAGGGAAGGTAATTGGCGAAGCAGCTGAAGTGGTTAGTCCGAAGACTCTGCCCCGAGGAACTCCTGCAGTGATGTCCTGGTGCTGAGACGATTCGCCTCCAACAACCACACTCCATGGTGCCACACACGTCGAACACTGCCTTGATGTCAAGCTCAGTCACTGTCACCTCACAGCTGGAATTCAGTTCTTTGGACCTTGTTTGGAGTCGATTGGTCCTGGTGGAACTCAAATTGAGCCTCGGTGAGCAGCTTATTTGTGATTAAGTGCTGCTTGATAGCAGTGTTGAGAACTCCTTCCAACACTTTGATGATGATTGAGAGCAGGCTGATAGGGCGGTAATTGATCGGGTTGGATTTGTTCTGCTCTTTGTGGACAGGACATACCCAGACAATTCTCTACATTGTCGGGCAGATTCCAGTGCTGTGGATGTACTGGAACAACTTTACTAGATGTGCGGTTAGTTCCAGAGCACAGATCTTCAACACCACAGCCAGAATGTTGACGGGACCTTTAGCATTTGCTGCACCCAGTGCATTCATTTGTTTCTTGATATCGAATTGGCTGGGAAATAGGCATTAATTCTCACACCTACTGTACATTCTGGACCTTTTGGTACCTTTAGAATTTGTTCAAAATGGAGGAGCATTGATTCATCGGCTGAGGGAGGGCAGAAGGTGGTAATCAGCAGGAGGTTTCCTTGCTGATGTTTGACCTGAACCCATGAGACTTCATAGGCTCCGGAGTCAATGTTAATGATACCCAGGGCACTTGCATCTGAGGGTATATCACTGCCCCACCGCTGGTGGGTCTGTCCTACTGGGACAAGAAATACCGATGAATGCTGATGGAGGTGCCTGGGACGTTGGCTAATAAATATGATTTTATAAGTATCACTACGTCACACAGTTGCTTGACTAATGTGTGGTCCACTTCTCCTTACTTTGGCACCAGTCCCCAGGTGTTAGTGAGGAGTGCTTTGCAGGGTTGACTGGACTGGGTGTTCCTTCGTCGTGTCCGAATCCAATGCCGAAGCCGAACGGTCCACCCGGTTTTATTCTTCCGTATCTTTCTTTCGAGAGGCTTTCTCCGCCATTACAGAGGCCATCACATTGCTGAAGGACTGGAGTCACATATAGGCAAGACGTAAAGGACATTAGGTTTTACGGCAATCTTTACTAATACCAGCTTTTTATTTCGAAATGTTTCAAATTCGAATTTGAATTCAAATTCATGAAACGTCCACGATGGGATTTGAACCGTTGTCTATGGATTACTCGTCCAGTAACAGAACCAACAGGCCATCGATCTCGACACCTCGTCAGCTCTGTGTCCATTGTCTGATTGCACCTCTGTGAAGTGCCTTTTGACGTTTTCTTTTCTGCATTAAAGGTGTTATATAAATGTAAGTTTTGATGATGAAAGTCCTGACTACACCAACCCCATTGCTGGATATATGTTCCCGGTTACCGAGGTTTCATACCGGCAGCGGATGTGCAAAATAACGGGTGTCAGACATTTCAATTACTGGGGGAAAATGTGATTAGATTTCTCAGCATTATTTTTATTGGTCGATTCTCTGGCCCGGCACATCAACAGTGATTGTTTCAATTAGTCAGTGTAATTTCTCAGGCAGTTTTCTAGCTGTTTCTCTCACTTCAGATTCATTCCTTCAACTGGAGATCTGACTCGCTGCTGTTTTATTTCTAAGTAAATCACAAAGTGTGGCAGCAGGAAATAAATGTGAGAAATATTGTCAATCAGTAATCCGATGTCGTGTTGGACACTGAAGGACAGAGAAAACTAATCCTGTTAAAAGTCAGATGTGCTATAAACGGTTTGAAATCTCCATTTCATCACTTACCTTTCAGGTGACTCGGTACTTTGGATAAACCTCGTGCGATGTTCTTACTTTAAAACTGCTGCAGATTCTCATTGATTCCTCGCTCTGAGAACTATATTCGTTCCATTTCCTGGCCGTTAATGACTGAATCAAGATGTTTACAGAATATTCAGCCCCTGTTCATAATGGATCAGTACCCGGCCCAGTGATTGCTTCCTCTGCTCAAAACAACTGGGAGATCCCATCACTGAGCAGATCCTTTCCTGCTCATACTCAGTGTTTGTCTTTCACTCCGCTCCTCAATATATTCATTATTATTCTTCACAGAAAATCACTGATCTCGTGGAGAAGGGAAACCGGGCGGACAGTTCCAAACTTCTCCTAAATCTGGTGATGGAGAAAGGCTCTCGGGCCCGAAGGGTGATGTGGGAATCCTTTGTGAATATGCGCCATGGGGTACCAAAGCTGGACAAAATACTGAAAGAAATGCAGGAACTTGGTACGGTAAAAACACACTGAATTCAATTTCACATTCAAACAAAGCATGGTTTGCTATAATATTACACAGAGCTGATTTAATGAATGCTAATTGATTTAAACAGGTTCTGATCCATTTGATTACATGAACATTGCACAAGGTTTATCAGAAGTACCCAGTCAGCTGAAAGGTAAGTGATAAAATGGAGATTTCAAACCATTTATTTCTCTTCTGAGAATCAGAATAATTGGTTGCAACCGTTTGTTTAGAGGTTTTCAGAATCTGGGAATCAGAAGTTCAACGTCTGGTAAAATGAGATTGAACGACATTTTGGTTTATAATCAATCCAAAAATATTCTGTGTAGGTTCAAATTACAATTCAGACCATGTCTGACGTTTCCTGTCAATTGCAGACGATGCATTATTTCATTAAATCCAGCTGCTGATCTCATCACTTGTAAAGTCATATACACACCTGGCAGGATCCCGATACACTGTGAAACCCCATACACACCTGGCAGTATCCCGATACACTGTGAAACCCCATACACACCTGGCAGGATCCTGATACACTGTGAAACCCCATACACACCTGGCAGGATCCTGATACACAGTGAAACCCCATACACACCTGGCAGGATCCTGATACACTGTGAAACCCCATACACACCTGGCAGGATCCTGATACACTGTGAAAACCCGATACACACCTGGCAGGATCCTGATACACTGAAACCCCATACACACCAGGCAGGATCCTGATACACTGTGAAACCCCATACACAACTGGCAGGATCCTGATACACTGTGAAAACCCTATACACACCTGGCAGGATCCTGATACACTGAAACCCCATACACACCAGGCAGGATCCTGATACACTGTGAAAACCCATACACACCTGGCAGGATCCTGATACACTGTGAAACCCCAGACACACCTGGCAGGATCCTGATAAACTGTGAAACACCATACACACCTGGCAGGATCCTGATACACTGTGAAACCCCATACACACCTGGCAGGATCCTGATACACTGTGAAACCCCAGACACACCTGGCAGGATCCTGATACACTGTGAAACCCCATACACACCTGGCAGGATCCTGATACACTGTGAAACCCCAGACACACCTGGCAGGATCCTGATACACTGTGAAACTCCTTACACACCTGGCAGGATCCTGATACACTGTGAAACCCCATACACACCTGGCAGGATCCTGATAAACTGTGAAACCCCATACACACCTGACAGGTTCCTGATACACTGTGAAACCCCATATATACCTGGCAGGATCCTGATACACTGTGAAACCCCATACACACCTGGCAGGATCCTGATGCACTGTGAAACCCCATACACACCTGGCAGGATCCTGATCTATTGTGAACGCCCATACACACCTGGCAGGATCCTGATAAACTGTGAAATCCCATACACACCTGGCAGGATCCTGATACACTGTGAAACCCCATACACACCTGGCAGGATCCTGATACGCAGTGAAAGCCCATACACACCTGGCAGGATCCTGATAAACTGTGAAACCCCATACACACCTGGCAGAATCCTGATACACTGTGAAACCCCATACACACCTGTCAGGATCCTGATCTATTGTGAACCCCCATACACACCTGGCAGGATCCTGATACAATGTTAATCCCATACACACCTGGCAGGATCCTGATGCACTGTGAAACCCCATACACACCTGGCAGGGTCCTGATACACTGTGAAACCCCATACACACCTGGCAGGATCCTGATACACAGTGAAACCCCATACACACCTGGCAGGATCTAGATACACTGTGAAACCCCATACACACCTGACAGGATCCTGATACACTGTGAAACCCCATACACACCTGGCAGGATCCTGATACACTGTGAAAGCCCATACATTGCTGGTAGGATCCTGATACACTGTGAAACCCCATACACACCTGGCAGGATCCTGATACACTGAATCCCCAGACACACCTGAAAGGATCCTGATACACTGTGAATCCCCAGACACACCTGGCAGGATCCTGATACACTGTGAAACCCCATACACACCTGGCAGAATCCTGATACAGTGTGAAACCCCATACACACCTGGCAGGATCCTGATACACTGTGAAACCCCATACACACCTGGCAGGATCCCGATACACTGTGAAACCCCATAAACACCTGGCAGGATCCTGATGCACTGTTAAACCCCATACACACCTGGCAGGATCCTGATACACTGTGAAACCCCATACACACCTGGCAGGATCCTGATGCACTGTGAAACCCCATACACACCTGGCAGGATCCTGATGCACTGTGAATCCCCATACACACCTGGCAGGATCCTGATACACTGTGAAACCCCATACACACCTGGCAGGATCCTGATACATTGTGAAACCCCATACACACCTGGCAGGATCCTGATACACTGTGAAACCCCATACACAACTGGCAGAATCCTGATACGCTGTGAAACCCCATAAACAATTGGCAAGATCCTGATACACTGTGAAACCCCATACACACCTGGCAGGATCCTGATACACTGTGAAACCCCATACACACCTGGCAGGATCCTGATGCACTGTGAAACACCATACACACCTGGCAGGATCCCGATACACTGTGAAACCCCATACACACCTGGCAGGATCCTGATGCACTGTTAAACCCCATACACACCTGGCAGGATCCTGATACACTGTGAAACCCCATACACACCTGGCAGGATCCTGACGCACTGTGAAACCCCATACACACCAGGCAGGATCCTGATGCACTGTGAAACCCCATACACACCTGGCAGGAACCTCATACACTGTGAAACCCCATACACACCTGGCAGGATCCTGATACATTGTGAAACCCCATACACACCTGGCAGGATCCTGATACACTGTGGAACCCCATACACACCTGGCAGGATCCTGATACACTGTGAAACCTAATACACACCTGGCAGGATCCTGATACATTGTAAAACCCCATACACACCTGGCAGGATCCTGATACACTGTGGAACCATATACACACCTCGCAGGATCCTGATACACTGTGAAACCCCATACACACCTGGCAGTATCCTGATACACTGTGAAACCCCATACACACCTGGCAGGATCCTGATACACAGTGAAACCTCTTGCACACCTGGCAGGATCCTATTACACTGTGAAACCCCATACACACGTGGCAGGATCCTGATACACTGTGAAACCCCATACACACCTGGCAGGATCCCGATACAGTGTGGAACCCCATACACACCTGGCAGGATCCTGATACACTGTGGAACCATATACACACCTCGCAGGATCCTGATACACTGTGAAACCCCACACACACCTGGCAGGATCCCGATACAGTGTGAAACCCCATACACACCTGGCAGGATCCTGATACACTGTGAAACCCCATGCACACCTGACAGGATCCTGATACACTGTGAAACCCCATACACACCTGGCAGGTTCCCGATACACTGTTAAATTTTCTGCACAGATGATTTACAGATGTTCACATAGTAGAACATTAATCCTTGAATGAATGTGAGGAAAAGACAATGGCCCAGTTATCTGCCTGCATGAAAACCCAGAACTTGCGATCTCGCAATAGTCTGCTTGACAGATCGTACCCATCTGTTAGAAATGGACATTTGTTGGATAGAGGTGGGCTCGTTGCCCAGCGAATGCCCACGAATCTCTTATGCCTGGTAGAAGCAGGCCTAGGACCAGCTTTTAACAGTATAACGGTTTAAGTAAATATTGGCCTGGAAATTGTGGTCGGAGGCTTGCCGCGGGCGAAATCCTTAGAACCGCAAGAAAACTCCGCACCTACCTGGTGCAACCGGAGCTTCAGACTCTTCCAGACCTGGGCCTGCACGTGTCGGCCTGCGTAATGGCCCAAGTATCCCATGGGGCATACGGTTCACTGGCATCCCTGGGATCACGTGGGACAGCTCAACTAATCATAAAGGCGATTCCTAAGATGCTCAGGGGGATTCATTTATATCCGGAATCGCCATATGCAAAATAGGATTCAGCTTAAAAAAAAAACATTTTTCACAACATTGAATTAAAAACAGCATCACATGTTCAAGAATTAATTAAAATACAATTTAGTTAAACATTTTAAACAAAAATTTAATTTTTTGAAAATTAAATGTAAATATTTTTAAAGGGGCCAAAGATAACCTAAACTAATTTTAAATGGAAGGGAATGTTTAAATCATTTAAAAATATATTTTAATAGCCTGAAATTTGCGGTCAACTGCAAAGCGAAGGCGTTTGCTGCTTTTTAAAATTTGTTTATGGGATGTGGGCGTCGCTGGCACGGCCAGCATTTATTGCCCATCCCTAGTTGCCCTCGAGAAGGTGATGGTGAGCCGCATTCTTGAACCGCTGCAGTCCGTGTGGTGATGGTACTCCCACAATGCTGTTAGGGAGGGAGTTCCAGGATTTTGACCCCGCGATTATGAAGGATCGGCGATATATTTCCAAGTCAGGATGGTGTGTGACTTGGAGGGGAACTTGGAGGTGATGGTGTTCCCATGCACCTGCTGCCCTTGTCCTTCTAGGTGGAAGAGGTCGCGGGTTTTGGAGATGCTGTCGAAGAAGCCTTGGCGAGTTGCTGCAGTGCATCTTGTAGATGGTACACACTGCAGCCACGGTACGCTGGTGGTGGAGGGAGTGAATGTTTAAGGTGGTGGATGGGGTGCCAATCAAGCGGGCTGCTTTGTCCTGGATGGTGTCGAGCTTCTTGAGTGTTGTTGGAGCTGCACTCATCCAGGCAAGTGGAAAGTATTCCACCACACTCCTTACTTGTGCCTTGTAGATGGTGGAAAGGCTTTGGGGAGTCAGGAGGTGAGTCACTCGCCGCAGAATACCTAGACTCTGACCTGCTCTTGTTGCCACAGTACTTATGTGGCTGGTCCAGTTAAGTTTCTGTTCAATGGTAAGCCGCAGCATATTGATGTTGGGGGATTCGGCGATGGTAATGCCGTTGAATGTCAAGTGGCGGTGGTTAGACTCCCGCTTGTTGGAGATAATTATTGCCTGGCAGTTGTGTGGAGCAAATGTTACCTGCCACTTATCAGCCCAAGCCTGAATGTCGTCCAGGTCTTGCTGCATACGGGCATGGACTGCTTCATTATCTGAGGGGTTGTGAATGGCGCTGAACACTGTGCAGTCATGAGCGAACAGCCCCATTTCTGACCTTATGTTGGAGGGAAGGTCATTGATGAAGCAGCTGAAGATGGTTGGGCCTAGGACACTGCCCTGAGGAACTCCTGTAGCGATGTCCTGGGCATGTGATGATTGACCTGCAACCACCACAACCATCTCCATTTGTGCTAGGCATAAGAGATAGGAGCAGGAGTAAGCCAATCGGCCCTTCGAGCCAATTCTGCCATTCAATGAGATCATGGCTGATCTTCTGCCTCAACTCCATTCACCGACCCTATCACCATATCCCTTGATGCCGTTACCAGTCAGAAATCTATCGACTTCTGTTTTGAATATACCCAATGACTGAGCCTCCACAGCCTTCTGGGGTAGAGAATTCCAAAGATTCACGACCGTCTGAAGAAATTTCTTCTCATCTCAGTCCTAAATGGCCTACCATTTAGCCTGAGGCTTTGGCCCCTGGTTCTAGACTCCCCAGACAAGGGAAACATTCTCCCAGCATCCACCCTATCAAACCTGTAATAATTTTGTATGCTTCAATGAGATCCCCTCTCATTCTTCTGAATTCAAGAGAATACAGGCCTTGTTTACTCAATCGCTTCTCATACGACAGTCCCGCCATCCCAGGAATCAATCTCGTGAACCTTCGTTGCACTCCCTCTATGGCAAGTATATCCTTCCTTGGGTAAGGAGACCAAAATTGTACACAGTACTCCAGGTGTGCTCTCACCAATGCCCTATATAATTGGAGTAAGACTTCTTTACTCCTGTACTCAAATTCTCTTGTAATGAAGGCCAGCATACCATTTGCCTTCCTAATGGCTTGCTGCACCTGCACATTCACTTTCAGTGACTCATGTACAAGGACACCCAGGTCCCTTTGAGCATCTGCATTCCACAATCTTTCACCATTTAGGAAATACTCTGCCTTTCTGTTTTTTCTGCCAAAGTGGATAACTTCAGATTTATCCACATTATATTCCATCTGCCATGTTCTCGCCCACTCACTGAGCCTGTCGAGATCCCTTGAAGTCTCTTCACATCCGCTTCACAACTGATACTGCCACCTAGCTTTGTATCATCAGCAAATTTGGAAATGTTACATTTAGTCCCCTCATCCAAATTATTGATATAGATTGTGAATAGCTGGGGCCCAAGCTCCGATCCTTGTGGTACCCCACTAGTCACAGCCTGCCATCCTGAAAAAGCCCCGTTTATCCCTACACTTTGTTTTCTGTCTCTTAACCAATTCTCAACCCATGCTAGTATATTACCCCCAATTCCATGTGCCCTAATTTTGTTCACCAACCTCTTGTGTGGGACCTTATCGAAGGCCTTCTGAAAATCCAAATACATCACATCTACCGGTTCCCCTTTGTCTACTCCACTAGTTACATCCTCAAAGATGAATTTTGGAAGATGACAACCAATGCGTCCACTATCCCAATGGCCACCTCTTTCAAAACCCTAAGATGTAGGTCATCCGGTCTTTGAGATTTATCGACTTTTAGTCCCATTAATTTTGCTAGTACTGTTTTTTTACTAATAATTTCTTTAAGTTCTTCATTCTTGTCACACCCTAGGTTTTCTCTTATTTCTGGGAGGTTTTTTGTGTCTTCCTCCGTGAAGGCAGAAACAAAGTATTTATTTCATTTTTCCCGCCATTTCCTCATTCCCCATTATAAATTCTCTCGTCTCTGAATGTAAAGCACCTACATCTACCTTCGCCAGTCTTTTCCTTTTCACATACCTATAGAAGCTTTTACAATCTGTTTTTATATTTTTCGCTAGTTTGTGCTCATATTCCATTTCCCCTTTCTTTATCAATTTCTTCGTCCCCCTTTGCTGATTTCTAAAAAGATCCCAATCCTCAGGCTGACTGCTTTTTCTGGCAACTTTATAAGCTTCCTACTTTGACTTAATACTAGCTTTAATTTATTTTGTTAGCCATGGTTGGATCACTTTTCCTTTTGGGTTTTTATGCCCTTGAGGAATATATGTTTGTTGCAAATTATGCATTATTTCCTTGAATGTTAGCCATTGTATGTCCACCTTCATACCATTTAGTGTTGTCTCCCAATCTACCATGGCCAACTCATCCCTCATACACTTATAGTTTCCTCTGTTTAGATTGAAGACCTTAGTTTCAGATTGGACTACATCACTCTCAAACTTAATGTAAAATTCAATCATATTATAGTTACTTGTCCCTAAAGGCCCCTTTACCACAAGATTATTGATTCGCCCTTTCTCATTACACATTACCAGATCCAGAATAGCCTGCTCCCTGGTTGGTTCCTCCACATACTGATCCAGGAAACCATCTCGGTTGCAATCCAAGAATTCATCCTCCACACCATTAGTAGTAATTTGATTTGCCCAGTCAATATGTAGATTGAAGTCCCCCATGATTACCGTATTGCCCTTGTTACATGCACTTCTAGTTTCTTGATTGATACTGTGCTCTACATACCACTGCTGTTTGCTGGCCTATACACAACTCCCACCAATGATTTACGCCCTTTGCTGTTTCTTAGCTCCACCCTAACTGATTCCAGTTCTACATCACGATCTGCCGAGCCAAGATCTTTTATCTCGACCGTACCGATCTCATCCCTTATTAACAGCGCTACACCACCCCCTTTTCCTTTTTGTCTGTCCTTCCTAAATGTTGAGTACCCTGGAACATTCAGTTCCCAGCTTTGGTTACCCTGCAACCATGTCTCTGTAATGGCAATTACATCATACCCATTTGCTTCTATTAGTGCCATTAATTCATCCACCTTGTTGCGAATGCTACGTGCATTTAGATAAAGTGCCTTCAACTTTGCCTGTTTAATATTTTTCTGCACTTTGACCCTCTTTACTGTTGGCCTTTGTTTCTGCTCCCTACTAGTTTTGCTGACTACTTTTCTAACTTGCACTTCCAGCTTTGTTTCTCTCCATTCTGGGCCCACACTTAGGTTCCCAGCCCCCTGACAAACTAGTTTAAATCCTTCCCAACAGCACTAGCAAACCCCCCTGCGAGGATATTGGTCCCGGTTCTGCTGAGGCGTAATCCGTCCAGATTGTGCAGGTCCCACCTTCCCCAGAATCGGTCCCAATGCCTCAGGAATTTAAATCCCTCCCTCCTGCACCATCTCTCCAGCCACGCATTCAACTGGTCTATTCTCCTATTTCTGCTCTCGCTAACACGTGGCACCGGGAGTAATCCTGAGATTACTACCTTTGAGGTCCTGCTTTTTAATTTATTTCCTACCTTCCCATATTCAGCTTGCAGGACCTCATCCCTCTTTCTACCTATGTCGTTGGTGCCGATATGGACCACGTCCTCTGGCTGTTCACCCTCCCCCTTCAGAATGTCCTGCAGCCGCTCAGTGACATCCTTGACCCTGGAACCAGGGAGGCATCATGCCATCCTGCAGTCATGTCTGCGGCCACAGAAACATCTATCTGTTCCCCTTATGATAGAATCCCCTATCACTATTGCTCTCCCACTCTTTTTCCTCCCCTCCTGTGCAGCTGAGCCACTTGTAGTGCCACGGACTTGGCTCTTGCTGCATTCCCCTGAGAAACCATCTCCCCCAGCAGTATCCAAAACGGGAAATCTGTTGGAGAGGGAGATGGATCCAGGGGACTCCTGCACTACCTTCCTAGTTATTTTACTCTGTCTGCCGGTCACCCATTCCCTTTCTGCCTGTGCACTCGTTACCTGCGGTGTGACCACCTCGTTAAACGTGCTATCCACGTAGATCTCAGCCTCGCGGACGCTCCACAGTGACTCCAGCCGCAGCTCCAGATCCAAAACGCGAAAAAGCTAGTTGAGAGTTTTCCCCCCGATTCGCAGTGACATCAGTTTTACTAGGGCTCCTTGATGCCACACTCGGTCAAATGCTGCCTTGATGTCATGGGCAGTCCCTCTCACCTCACCTCTGGAATTCAGCTCCTTTGTCCATGTTTGGACCAAGGCTGTAATGAGGTTGGCAGCCGAGTGGTCTTGGCGGAACCCAAACTGGGCATCAGAATACACAAATCACTAAAAGTTGTGATACAAGTTAGCAAGGCCATAAAAAAGCAAACCCAGCGCTAGGGTTTATTCTCGAGGGATAGAATTGAAAAGAAGGGAAGTTATGCTGAATCTGTATCGAACCTTGTTTAGACCACACTAAGAGTGCTGTGTACGGTTCTGGTCGCCATACTATAAAAAGGATATAGGGGCACTGGAGAGGGTGCAGAGAAGATTTACAAGGATGATATCAGAAATGCGAGGGTATACATATCAGGAAAGGATGAACAGGCTGGGTCTATTTTCTCTTGATAAAAAGAAGGCTAAGGGGTGATCTAATATATGCCTTTAAAATTATGAATCATTTTGATAGAGTGGATACAGAGAGAATGTTTCCACTTGTGTGGAAGCGCATAACTAGAGCCCCTCAACATAAGTTAGTCACCAAGAAATCCAACAAGGAATTCAGAAGAAACTCATTTACCCAGAGAGTGGTGAGAATGTGGAACTCAGTAACACAGGGAGTGGTTGAAGCGAATAGTATAGATGTATTTAAGGGGAGGCTAGACAAGCATATGTGGGAGAAGGGAATAGAGGGTTATGCTGATATATTTAGATGAGGAAAGGCGGGAGGAGGCTCGAGTGGAGCATAAACGCCGACATGGACTGGTTGGGCCGAATGCCCTGTTTCTGTGCCGTATATCCGATGTAATCCTATGTAATGATTAGGGACAGCAAATGGCCATTTGTCACAAATGAGCGTTTCTTTGTTATAGAGATGAACCCAACTACCCCTCCTCTCAGTGTATCCACAGAATCGCATTTACTTGTCTCCGTACTCCACTAACACTGCCCCTTTAGTGTCCTTCCCTGATAACTGTTCCCCCGCTCTATTACCCGTTGGGTAAAACAGTTACCTTGGTTTCCCTTCCTACTTCTGATATTCAATTTTCTCGGTTACTAATTAATTTGTAAATGTGAGCCTGTTTCCTGCACTAATGTCGTGAATTCCATTAAAACGTTTCAATACAGAAGTCTCTTGACCAAACAAAGCACATCAAACCCCCTCAACCTAAACTCCTAATACCTTGACTAATCTTTCTCATTCCCCTCTGTTCCTTCAGAATGACAGTAACCTTCACCAGTGATCAGGTGACTATGGAAGTGGAGTTAAAACACCAGATAACCAGAGTCCTGAAGCAACAGCAGATTACCTCCTGCTCTTTCACAGTCTGTCTCTCGCTCAGTACACGCAATACCACAGATAACATGTACGACTCCTGATATAAGGAGAGTGGATTTCTGTTAAGGATCGGGGAGAATTAAAGAGGGAATTCCAGAGCTTCGGGCCGAGGAAGCTGAAAAGTGTCTGGCAATGATGGAATGATGAAAATCTGGGACGCTGAAGGGGCCTGAATTGGAGGAGTACAGAGATCTCGGGTTGTAGGGCTGGAGGAAGCTACAGGAATTGGGAGGGTGAGGTCATGGAGGGATCGGAATGCAAAAATGAGAATTTTTAAAACGAGGCATTGCCGGACGCAGAGCCGATGCAGGTCAGCGAGGAATGGGGTGATGGGTAAACGGGACTTGGTGCGTTAGGTTAGGGGCAGCAGAGTTTTGAATGACCAAGTTTCCGGAGGGTACAAGGTGGCAGGCCGACCAATAGCTCTTTGGAATAGGGAGGCTGACCAGGAGAGGGTTGGAGAAGTTCAATCTGGAGGTAACGACGACATTGGTGTGGGTTTCAGCAGCAGATGAGCTGAGGCAAGGGCGGAGACGGCCAATATTATAAAGGTGGAAGTAGGCGGTCTTGGTGATGGAGAGGATATGGGGTTGGAATCTCAGTTAAGGATCAAATAGTCCGCCGATTGGAACTTACTTCCCTTCCCAGTCTGTCCATCACCCAATGCACAGAATATCATAGATAACGTGCCCAAGGTCTGATAAAATAATAGTGGGCTTCTGACCATTCACAGTCTGCCCCTCTTCCACAGATATCCAATGTCCTATTTCCCATTTCTGAAGATCGTAAGCAGCACTGACTGTGTGAATGATTGATCCACTAGAAGTCTACTGTCTTATAACCAGGATCATGTGTGGATTTGTAATGAATGTAAGAACATAAGAAATAGGAGCAGGAGGAGCCCATTTGGCCCTTCGAGCCTGCTCCACCATTCAATAAGATCATGGCTGATCTTCTACCTCATCTCCACTTTCCTGCACTAGCGCCATATTCCTTGATTCCCTTAATATTCAAAAATCTATCAATCTCTCTCTTGAAAATACTCAATGACTGAGCCTCCACAGCCCTCTGGGGTAGAGAATTCCAAAAAATCACCACCCTCTGAGTGAAGAAATTTCTCCTCATCTCAGTCCTAAATGGCCGACTTCTTATTCTGAGACTGTGACCCCTGGTTCTAGACTCCCCAGCCAGGATAAACATCCTCCCTGCATCTACCCTGTCAAGCCCTGTCAGAATTTTGTATGTTTTAATCAGATCACCTCTCACTCTTCTGAACTCTAGAGAATATAGGCCTAGTCTACTCAATCTCTCCTCATAGAACAGTCCCCCCATCCCAGGAACCAGGCTGGAGAACCTTTGTTGCACTCTCTATGGCAAGTATATCCTTCCTTAGGTAAGGAGACCAAAACTGTACAGAATACTCCAGCTGTGGTCTCACCAGGGCCCTATATAACTGCAGTAAGATGTCTTTACTCTTATACTCAAATCCTCTTGTAATGAAGGCCAACATACCATTTGCTTTCCTAATTGCTTGCTGTATCTGCATGTTAACTTTGTGATTTGTGTACAAGGACACCCAGGTTCCACTGAAGACCAACATTTCCAAATCTCTCACCATTTAAAAAAATTCTGCTTTTCTATTTTTCCTACCAAAGTGGACAAATTCACATTTCTCCACATTATATTCCATGTGCCATGTTCTTACTCACGCACTTAGCCTGTCTATATCCCTTTGAAGCCTTCTTGCAAGCTCCTCACAATTTACATTCCAACCCAGCATTGAATTATCAGCAAACTTAGATATATTACATTTTGTTGCCTCATCCAAATCAGTGAAATAGGTTGTGAATAGCTGAGGCCCAAGCCCTAATACTTGTGGTACCCCACTAGTTACAGCCTGCCAACCCAAAAATGACCCGTTTATTCCTACTCTCTTCTGTCCGTTAACCAATCCTCAATCCAAGCTAGTTATATTACCCCCCAATCCCATGAGTCCTAATTTTGTTTAATAACCTCTTGTGTGGCACCTTATCGAATGCCTTCTGAAAATCCAAATACACCACATCCACTGGTTCCCCCTTATCTAATCTGCTAGTTACAACCTCAAAAACCTCTAACAGATTCGTCAAACACGATTTCCCTTTCATAAATCCGTGTTGACTCTGCCCAATCCTATTATTATTTTCTAAGTGCCCTGTTACCACTTCCTTAATAATAGATTCTATCATTTTCCCTACTACTGATGTCAGGCTAACCGGTCTGCAGTTCCCCATTTTCTCTCTCCCTCCTTTCTTAAACATTTGGGTTACATTTGCTACCTTCCAATCCGCGGGAAACATTCTAGAATCGATGGAATTTTGGAAAATGGCATCCAGTGCATCCACTATCTCTATAGCCACCTCTTTCAAAACCCTAGAATGTCGGCCATCAGGTCCAAGGGGTTTATCGGCTTTCAGTCCCATTAATTTCTCCAGTACTTTTTTTTACTTATGCTAATTTCTTTCAGTTCCTCATTCTCGCTGGACCCTTGGTTCTCCACTATTTCCGGGAAGTTTTTTGCCTTTTTCTTCCGTGAAGAGAGACACAAAGTATTTGTTTAATTTATCAGCCAGTTCCTTATTCCCCGTTATAATTTCTCCTGTCTCAGCCTGTAAAGGACCCACATTTACTTTCGCAAATCTTTTCCTTTTTACATAACTATAGCAGATTTTACAGTCTGTTTTTATGTCTATCGCTAGTTTACTCTCTTTCTATTTTCCCTTTCGTTATCAGTTTCTGGTCCTCCTTTGCTGAATTCTAAAACACTCACAAACCTCAGGCTTACTATTCTTTTTGGCAACAATATAAGCATCTTCCTTTGATCTAATACTATCTTTAACGTCTCTTGTTAGCCACGGTAGGAACACTTTTCCTGTGGGGTTTTTCTGCCTTAAAGGAATGTATATTTGTTGTAAATTATGTATTAATTCTTTAAATGCTACCATTGCTTGTCTACCGTCATAGCTTTTAATGTAGTTTCCCAATCTACCTTAGCCAACTCGCCCCTCATAACTACGTAGTTTGCTTTGTTTAGATTTAAGACCCGAGTTTCAGATTTAACTAAATCACTTTTAAACTCAACATAAAATTCTATCATATTATGGTCACTCTTCCCTAAAGGCCCCTTTACTGCAAGGTTATTAATTAATCCTTTCTTATTGCACAATACTAGATCTAAAATAGCCTGTTCCCTCGTTGGTTCCTCAACATATTGATTTACAAACCTAACTTGCATACATTCCGTGAATTTGTCCTCCACAGTATTACTGCAAATTTGGTTTGCTCAGTCTATATGTAGATTAAAGTCCCCCATGATTATTGTATTGCCCTTGTTACATGTGCCTCTAATTTCATGATTTGTACTCTGTCCTACTTTACAACTACTGTTTGGGGGCCTATACACAACTCCCAACAATGTTTTCAGCCCCTTGCTGTTCCTTAGCTCCACCCAAACTGACTCTACTTCTTGATTTTCAGAGTTAAGATCCTTTCTCTCTGCTGTCTTTCTCCCATCCTTTATTATCAGGGCTAACCCTTCTCCTTTTCCATTTTGCTTAACTCTTCTAAAAGTTTAGTATCCTGAAATATTTAGTTCCCAACCTTGGCCACTTTACAACCACGTCTCCGTTATGGCTATTAGATCTAACCTGTTAATTTCTGTCTGCAGTATTAATTCATCTATTTTGTTGCGAATGCTTCACGCATTCAGATATCGTGCCTTTAGCTTTGACTTATTTCTATTTTTTCCCTGATGTCACCTTAGTCACTGAAGCCTTATTACCTTTGTTAGTCTCTCTCTCCCATCCTGACGCACTCTGCTTATTTTCCCCCAAAACTCTACTCTGCTCTAGAGCCTTGACATTTCTCTCACTGCTTTTAAATTTACTCTTTCCTGAAGCCTCCCACCCCCACCCCTTCATTAGTTTAATGCCCTGTCTACTGCCCTAGTTATTCGGTTCGCCAGGGCACTGGAACCAGCCCCGTTTAAGTGGAGCCCGTCCCAAAGGAACAGCTCCCTCTTTCCTCAGTACTGGTGCCCCATAAATTGAAAGCCTTTCTTCCCACACCACTCTTTGAGCCACGCAGTTAAACCTCTATTCTGTTTGTCCCTGTGCCAATTTGCACAGAGCTCAGGTATCAATCCAGAGATTATTACCTTGTGAGGTTCTGTTTTTTAATTTGGATTCTAGCTCCTCAAACATCCTCAGCAGAACCTCTTTCCTAGTTATACCTATGTCTTTGGTTCCTACGTGGACAATGACAACTGGATCCTCCCCCTCCCACTCCAAGTTCTTCTTCAGCCGCGAGGAGATGTCAATAGTAAAGGGCAGGCCGGAAAGTATAAACCATCAGAGGTAAAAGTCATATCATAGAAATCTCCATGTTAAGTGAATATTAGAATCAAGTGAGGATTTGAAACTTTTCTCGGCCATTGTTCGCTTTCAAACGAGGTTTCCATTAACTGAGTTTTAATTTCAACACCCACCTCTATTGAAGCTGTGAATTAATCTTGCAACGTTTTACTGAATAATGAAATTTTATTGAGGTTGTCTTTATGTCAATACAACTAACATTGAGATCACTTTCTGTCTGTTCTAATTGAAGATCTTCAACAGAAACACAAGGAAACACTCCGGGTACAAACTGAAACACTGAGAATGAACACTATCCTAATAAAGGAGAAGGTTAAGGTTTTCCAGCTGGTTGATCGATACGCTGAGCTAACGGTCATTTCTACTGTTCGAGATCGGACACTTGTAGAACATGAACTGCTGGCAAGAGGCCGAGACCATGAAGAGTGGAGAAAGAAAGATCTCCGGAGAGAGCTGGAAAAAATCCGAACTGATCAATTGTTCCACAGCAGTTTTTCACGGAGAAAATCCAAATCTGGGAGTTCAGGAGCAGTGAGCGGAGTCCCGGGGATTGGAAAAACAACAATGGTACAAAAGATTGTTCATGACTGGGCCACTGGGAAAATATACCCAGACTTTCAATTTGTTTTCAGCTTTAAATTCCGGGATTTGAACGCTATTAACTGTAGAATAAATCTGAGGAATCTGATACTGGATCTGTATCCTTACTTTGGGAATATTCTGGGAGAGCTCTGGAAGAACCCAGAGAGATTGCTGTTTATATTGGATGGTCTGGATGAATTCAAGGACGGGATCGATTTTGCTGACAATCTGAGAAACACAGAACCTCAGCACAAGTGCACAGATCCTGAAGACTGGTGTGAAATATCTGACATTTTGTACAGTTTAATACAGCACAAGCTGCTCCCAGGATGTTCAGTGCTAGTGACCAGCCGCCCCACTGCATTACATTTATTGGAAAAGGCTGAGATCAGTGTCTGGGCTGAAATCCTGGGATTTGTTGGTGAGGAACGGAAGGAATATTTCAACAAGTTTTTTGACGATCAGACGGTGGCAGCAGCTGTTTTCAAACACGTGGAGGAGAATGAGATTCTGTACACAATGTGCTACAACCCTTCCTACTGCTTGATCCTCGGTCTGTCACTGGGCCCCTTCTTTACACAAAGAGACAGGAATCAGCAGCGAGTTCCCAAGACCATCACCCAACTATATTCCTACTATATTTACAACATTCTGAAAAACCATGGCCGAGAGATTGAAAGCCCCCGTGATGTGTTACTGAAGCTTGGTGAGATGGCTTTCACAGGAGTCTCCGAGAAGAAGATTGTGTTTGGAAATGGAGATTTGATCAAGTACAATCTACAACCTTCCCAGTTCCTGTCCGGGTTCATGATGGAACTTTTAGAGAGAGATGAATCTGTCCAGAGCGTGGTGTACACATTCCCGCACCTCACCATCCAAGAGTTTGTAGCCGCACTCGCACAATTCCTGACTCCAGATCCTGGGGACACCCTGAAACTCCTCAGGGAATCCCACAGCAAGGAAGATGGGCGATTTGAGATATTTCTCCGTTTTGTTGCTGGTCTCTCCTCCCCACAGGCAGCTCGGCCCCTGGAGGAGTTTCTGGGTCAATTTCTTCATCAAACCACCTGCCGAGTGATTGACTGGGTGAAGGAGAAGGTTGAAGGACAGATTAGGGACACAGAGAGTGAAACTGGGAAAAGGGACCTCCTGAACACATTCCACTACCTGTTTGAGTCTCAGAATAAAGCACTAGCTCGGAGCACAGTGGGATCTGTGGAATCACTTACATTTAGTGAATTGACATTGACCCCGATTGACTGTGCGGTCCTGTCTCACGTCATTGGACTCTGTGATACAATAGAAATCCTCGATCTACAGAGCTGCAACATTCAGTGTGAGGGACTCCAGCGGCTGGGACCCGTACTGCACAAATGCCGGGAGTTGAGGTAACTGCTTATTTGTCTTTGACTGTTGGGCGAATTGTTGATCAGTCACGGATTGTGTTGTTGCTCCGTAATGTCGGGAAACAAACAGTTCAGTTAAACCAGGGAGAAGCAGATTCAACACCAATATGTCCAATAATAAGAAGATCAGTTAGTAATTCCCTAAGGACTGGAGAATCTAAAATGGATCCTTATGAACAAGTAGGGATTTTACAGTCTTTATCAGATCAGCAAATACACTGACAGTCTGTAATTTAATTACAATAAATCATATTTAATAAGGCTGTAATTTACAGAATGTAAATATAAAGTATAATCCAGCTGTAAAGATAAAATTAATTTAAAATATTTTCCACATCCACCATTTCAACTGGGAACAGGAGAGAAACCAGAGTTTAAATCACTAACAGTTCGATATTTACTCCAAAACCGTGCAGGGTGTGTCTTGTCGAGGGGGTAGTTTCCTGGATTGGGAATATTGGGGAATCGGGATTTCTTTCAGCTGTTAATGTTTACAATTATTCACAGTCCTGAACATTGAGTAAAGTTCTGATGAACGGTCATCGACCTGAAACGTTAACTCTCTTTCTCTCTCCACGGATGCTGCCTGGCCTGCTGAGTTTTTCCAGCGTTTTCTGTTGTTATTATTGAGTAAAGATTGATACTCAGGATCTTAAACCTGCCGGTGAAAAGGTTCCAATCTAACCGGAGTACAGACACACACTGGCCAGCGGTGGGGCCTCGCACACAGCGGGCGGCTCCTGGGTAAACCGGGGGCAGTGAATCCGGGAATTCCCCATAATCCGCTCCCTGTGAGTGAGGCCCCGCTCGGGGAGGGAACTTCCGAAAATTCCCCAAAACCTGTCGGGCCAGTTACACCTGAAATAAATGTAGAGCCGGTTTAATGGGAATAAAGTGAGAGACTCCCCTCCCCTATAAACTAGGAGCACAGGGACATTTAAAACTTGTAACGGGACAGAATAAACTCTATTGCTTCTATTGACAAACATTCACTATAAGCCCTCTGACTCCCACAGCTACCTGGAATACACTTCCTCCCACCTCGCTTCCTGTAAGGACCCTGGTCCATTCTCCCAGTTTTTCCGTCACTGCCGCATCTGCTCTAACAATGCCACGTTCCATACTAGTGCTTCCGACATGTCTTCCTTTTCCCTCAATGGAGGATTCCCCTCTACCGTGGTGACACGGCTCTTGACCGTGTCAGTTCTAGTTCCCGCACTTCTGCCCTCACCCCTGCCCCTCCCTCCCAGAACCACGATAGGTTTCCCCTTGTCCTCACCTTTCACCCCACCAGGCTCCGCATTCAATGGATCATCCTCTGCCATTTCCCCCACCTCCAGCGTGATCCCACAACCAAACACATCTTCCCCTCACCTCCCCATTCAGCATTCTGAAGGGATCGCTCCCTCCACAACACCCTGGTCCACTCCTCAATGACCCCCAACATCCCTTCCCCTTCGCACGGCACCTTCCCGTGCAAGCGCAGGAGATGCTACACCTGCCCTTTTACCACTTCCCTTCCCACTGTCCAGGGCCCCAAACACTCCTTCCAGGTAAATCAGTGATTTACTTGTACTTCTGGCAATTTAGTATACTGTATTCGCTGCTCACGATGCAGACTCCTCTACATTGGGGAAACCAAACGCAGATTGGGTGACTGCTTTGTGGAACACCTCCGCTCAGTCCGTAAGGGTGACCCCGAGCTTCTGGTCGCCTATCGCTTTAATTCTCTGCTCCACTCCCACTCTGACCTCTGTATTCTCGGCCTCTTACAGTCTTCCAACAAAGTACAACATTAGATCGAGGAACAGCACCTCATCTTTCAATTAGGAACTTTACAGCCCTCTGGACTCAACATAGAGTTCAACAATTTCAGACTATAAACTCGGCCCCTATTTTATTTATTTCATTATTATTTTTCCTTTTCCCTTGTTTTTCCCTCGCATGACAGCTGTTGATGACTTTGCCATTGCCATTCACACCTCATCCAGATTGATTTTTAACTTGTCCCATTACCAGCTCCTTTTGCTTGCACCATCATCCCTTTTGTCTTTTAATCTCTCCTGTCTTCCACCCTATCACAGACCTTCCCTTTTGTTCTTTCCTCCGCTCCCCCCACCTTTCCCTGCCCCTAAACTTGCTTAAAAATCTGTTACATCTGTAACTTTTTCCAGTTCTGACGAAGGGCCCTCGACCTGAAACATTAACTCTGTTTCTCTCTCTCTAGATGCTGCCTGACCTGCTGGGAATTGCCAGCATTTCCTGTTCTTATTTCAGCATAAATTCTCCGTGTTATATAAAATCCTGGGGGACTGATTTTACAGCAGCAGTTAGCGCCGTTGCACACTATAACTCACCCCGAGATATTATACAGATTAATATAATGCACAGCGTATAAAGTACAGGAAATCACCGCTTTATCATTTAATTCTGGGAAAATCACCACATTCCCATAAAATCCAGGAATTAAGGAGCAGCAGAAATGAGACAAATTTCTCCAAACATGACGAGGCCGGTCACTGAGCTCCAGGAGGGTAATTCTGATCATCAGGGAATGAGACCGGACTGAGGGACACCCGGCCCGGCACCGACCGCACCCGCCACCGACCCCGGCTCCACCCGGCCCGACTCCGGCCCCCCTGGCACACCTGCGACCACGGCCCGAGCCGCCACGGCCCCACCCGATCCTCCAC
Source organism: Squalus acanthias (assembly GCA_030390025.1). Lineage (NCBI taxonomy): Eukaryota > Metazoa > Chordata > Chondrichthyes > Squaliformes > Squalidae > Squalus > Squalus acanthias. Next base: position 58,985 of record CM059452.1, read on the forward strand.
CGACCGTGGCCCCACCCGATCCGACCCCGACCCGGCCCCACCCGACCCGCCACCGACCCCGGCCCCACCCGACCCGACCCGCCCAGGGGGGAAATCGCGGGGGGAAACCGGGTGATTAATTTCCTGAAGTACTTTCAGTGATTGCTGTAATATCCGAGAGAGAAAAATATATCAGCTCCGGGCTTTGATTCAGTTTGTTTCTCTCTCTCTCTTTGTGTTCAGACTGAGCGGCAATAAACTGGGAGATTCAGGAGTGAAACTATTGTCTGCGGCTCTGAGGAACCCGGACTGTAAAATACAGAAACTGCGGTAAGTACCAGACTGTGTGAGATTGTGTTTATAATAACTGGATGTCAGACACTGAACATTATTATTATTATCATAGAAACATAGAAACTAGGAGCAGGAGTAGGCCATTCGGCCCGTCGAGCCTGCTCCACCATTCAATACGATCATGGCTGATCATCCAAATCCAGTACCCTGTCCCTGCTTTCTCACACAGAATCCCCATCGAGCCTGCACCGACACATATCCCACCCTATCCCCGTAACCCCACGTATTTAATTCCCCCCTAACACTAAGGGTCAATTTATCATAGCCAATCAACCTAACCCGCACATTTTTGGACTGTGGGAGGAAACCGGAGCACCCGGAGGAAACCCACGCAGACATGGGGAGAATGTGCAAACTCCACACAGACAGTCACCCGAGGCCAGATTCGAACCCGGGTCTCTGGCGCTGTGAGGCACCAGTGCTAACCACTATGCCACCGTGTTGCCCACAGTAATAGTGTTATTAATAAACTCTGGGGATTGACTCTGATTCCTGTTATTTCTCTCTCTGATCCCCAGGCTGTTGTCTGTCGGTCTCACAGATTCTGGTGCCGAGGATCTCACCTCCGCTCTCAGTACAAACCGCTCACTGACGGATCTGAACCTGAGTAATAATAAACTGGGAGATTCAGGAGTGAAACTAGTGTCTGCGGCTCTGAGGAACCCGGACTGTAAAATACAGAAACTGCAGTAAGTACCAGACTGTGTGAGATTGTGTTTATAATAACTGGATGTCTGACACTGGACATTATTATTAGTATCAGTAATAGTGTTATTAATTAAATCTGGGGATTGACTCTGATTCCTGTTATTTCTCTCTCTGATCCCCAGTCTACGGGCTGTCGGTCTCACAGATTGTGGTGCCGAGGATCTCGCCTCCGCTCTCAGTACAATCCGCTCACTGACGGATCTGAACCTGAGTAATAATAAACTGGGAGATTCAGGAGTGAAACTAGTGTCTGCGGCTCTGAGGAACCCGGACTGTAAAATAGAGAAACTGCGGTAAGTACCAGACTGTGTGAGATTGTGTTTATAATAACTGGATGTCTGACACTGAACATTATTATTAGTATCAGTAATAGTGTTATTAATAAACTCTGGGGATTGACTCTGATTCCTGTTATTTCTCTCTCTGATCCCCAGGCTGAGGGATGTCGGTCTCACAGATTCTGGTGCCGAGGATCTCGCCTCCGCTCTCAGTACAATCCGCTCACTGACGGTTCTGTACCTGGAATCAAACTCCTTCACAGATCGATCTGTCCTCGCTCTCCACCGCCTCACACTGAGCTGCCGGAGTCTGGAGTGGATCCAGTGAGTGTTTGTGTTAATGTTTAATGTAATAAATAAAATATCAATGGGATTCAGTCATTTTAATGGGTAATATTTGTCTGTAATTCTTATTGAAATATTAACCCCAGTCTCTCGGTTATTTACACTGATGTTCAATCTGTTTATTTCCTCTTTAATCTGTTTCAGGCTGAGGAACAATGGGTTCAGTTTCACCGGAGCGAGACTCCTGAGGGCGCTGCAGGGAACAAGACCCGGATTGAGAGTGATCGTTAATTGAATTTAATTTAATTTAACGGTTTCCCGCTCGAGCTGATCGCGTCATCTCCCATTGTGATGTCAGAGGCCCAGCCACAGGGTTACGTGACTCAGCCGCTCACAGGCTGCACCCCTTTCAAAATGGATGTGAGAGTGTGAGTTTCTGCAAATTTCAGAGTCTGTGTGAGTGTGTCTGTATGTCATTTTGGTTTTAATCATCCAACTCGGCAGTCATCCCTCTGCAGGCTGGCCAGGCTGTGAGTTTGTGTGTAACAAGGCAGGCTGGCAGGCAGAGAGAGAAATCAAGACAACATGCAGAATAAAATACTGAAAACTGTCTGTTTGCTTTTAAACTCCCAAACAGAGCAGAGCTATGAAAGAAATCAACTTTCTTTCATTGCTGACAGTGATTTGTGGTGATTTTGCAGGCTGGCCTGTGTGTGTGTGTGTGTGTGTGTCTGTGTGAGTGTGTGTTTGAGTGAGTGTGTGAGAGAGAGGATACAAGCTGGTGTTTGTGTGAGATGTGGTCTGCTGTCTCATTACCTGCTGTTGTTGTATTAAACCCTATTGATTTCATTCTGGCCTGGTCCACATGTAATGCTGTTGTGTATCACTTCATTGCAATTTATTTCATTTCACTTCACTTCAAGACAGACAGTCAGTCAGTCAGATACTGAAAATGTCATTGTGGACTGTCTGACAATAAAAGCTGTCTGGGATCTTTGCATTCTTTTTATTCCACTCTACTCAAATCAACACAAGGTAGACAGGCAGGCTGGCAGTGAGAGAGACACATGAAATCAAGACAAAATGCAGAATAGAAATAAAAACAGAAAATGCTGGAAATACTCAGTATGTTAGGCAGCATCAGTGGAGATACAGAGAAACAGAGTAAATGTTTCAGCTCGATGACCTTTCGTCAGAACCTTTCCAGAATCTGACAAAAGGTAATCGAGCTGAAACATTAACTCTGTTTCTCTCTCTCTCTGCAGATGCTGCCTTACCTGCTGAGTATTTCCAAAACTTTCTGTTTTTATTTCAGATTTCCCAATTCCACAGGATTTGCTTTTGATGCAGAATAGAAAGCCTGTTTCGGTAGGCCGCAAACTGAAAAGATAAAATACTGAAAACTGTCTGGTTGCTTTTAAACTGCCAAACAGAGCAGAGTAATGATAGAAATCAACTTTCTTTCATTGCTGACAGTGATTTGTGGCAATTTTGCAGGCTGGCCTGTGTGTGTGTGTGTGTGTGTGTGTGTGTGAGAAAGAGAGACAGACAGCAAAAGCTGGTGTGTATGCAGGGCTTGTCTGTGTTCAAGTTATCTGCCATATGCAATGGTACTGCAGCTCATGTCTGGAAACAACAGAAAGTATACAACATTAGATCATACTGATTTAATTCCAGACTGCGCTGTTGTGGGATCTTACTTTCCTTTCTTACAAGATTTTGTAAAAAGCAAATCTGCATATATACATCAAGCCATTTGATATTTGCCTGGACTGGACTTTATAGGGGAATGTTTGTGGAGTGTTTCATGGCACATCCTGCTGTGGGATCTTACCCTCCCCTTCAGCCTAACTCAAACAAGACAAGAAATTTGTTAAAGAAAAAGTATATATTATATTTTATTAATGATTTTCAGAATAATGCATTTGATTTTTTTCTGGACTGGGCTTTATTGGGGAATGTGCTTGGGATGTTTTCAGAGCAAAAACTGCTGTGCGATCTTTCCATTCATTTTATTACACTCCAGGCAAACCACAGACAGGCAGACATTTAATTACCAGAAGTAAAGTATATATATTATTATTTATTCCTGATTGTATTTACTTCTTTTCACCCTCCCGGGCTTTCACTTCCTCTCGGGGACCCGGATTTCTGGGGCCTCGGCTTCACTTCTTCCTGTTTGTTTGTCCTCATCAAACATGGACGCACAGCCAGAAAGGGACCATCATCAAAAATTGACACTCCCAGGCTCCACCTCTTTCAAAATAAATGTGTGTGTGTGAGTTTCTGCAAATTGCAGAGTCTGTGTGAATGTGCGTGTCATGTTACTGCAAATTTTAGTTCAATGTGGGTGGGAGGGAGACTGTGTGAATGGCAGACAGACAGTCAGTGATAGCGAGAGAGACATGAAATTAAAAGGCAAGTAGCAGAATAGAAAGCCTGTTTCTGTAGGTCACAAAGTGAAAAGATAAGATACTGAAAAGTGTCTTTTTGGTTTTAATCTTCCAACACGGCAGTCATCCCTCTGCAGGCTGGCCAGGCTGTGAGTGTGTGAGAGAGAGAGAGAGAGAGAGAGAGAGAGCAAAAGCTAGTGTTTGTGAGAGATGTGGTCAGCTGTCATATTACCTGCTGTTGTTGTATTTCATTGTGGATTTCATTCTGGTCTGGTCCATATGTATTGATGTTGTGTATCACTTTATTGCACTTTATTTCATTTCACTTCACTTCAAGACAGACAGTCAGTCAGTCAGATACTGAAAATGTAATTGTGGACTGTCTGACAATAAAAGCTGTCTGGGATCTTTGCATTCTTTTTATTCCACTCTACTCAAATCAAGACAAGGCAGGCTGGCAGTGAGAGAGACACATGAAATCAAGACAACATGCAGAATAGAAATAAAAACAGAAAAAGCTGGAAATACTCAGTATGTTAGGCAGCATCAGTGGAGATACAGAGAAACAGAGTAAATATTTCAGCTCGATGACCTTTCGTCAGAACCTTACCAGAATCTGAGAAAAGGTAATCGAGCTGAAACATTAACTCTGTTTCTCTCTCTCTCTGCAGATGCTGACTTACCTGCTGAGTATTTCCAACATTTTCTGTTTTGATTTCAGATTTCCTACATCCACAGCAGTTGCTTTTGAAGCAGAATAGAAAGCCTGTTTCTGTCGGCCGCAAAATGAAAAGATTAAATACTGAAAACTGTCTGTTTGCTTTTAAACTGCCAAACATAGCAGAGCTATGAAAGAAATCAACTTTCTTTCATTGCTGACATTAATTTGTGGTGATTTTGCAGGCTGGCTATGTGTGTGAGTGTGTGACAGAGAGACAGACAGCAAAAGCTGGTGTGTATGCAGGGCCTGTCTGTGTTCAAGTTATCTGCCGTGTGCATTGGTATTGCATCTCATGTCTGAAAAAAACAGAAAGTTTACTCCATTTGATCATATTGATTTAATTCCAGACTGCACTGTTGTGGGATCTTACTTTGCCTTTCTTTCAAGAATTTTGTAAAAAAGCAAATCTACATATATACATCAAGACATTTGATATTTTTCTGGACTGGACTTTATTGGGGAATGTTTGTGGAGTGTTTCATGGCACATCCTGCTGTGGGATCTTACTGTCCCCTTCAGCCCAACCCAAACAAGACAAGAAATTTAAAAAAGTATATATTATATTTTATTAATGATTTTCAGAATAATCCATTTGATTTTTTTCTGGACTGGGCTTTATTGGGGAATGTGCTTGGGATGTTTTCAGAGCAAAACTTGCTGTGCGATCTTTCCATTCATTTTTTACACTCCAGGCAAACCACAGACAGGCAGACATTTAATTAACAGAAGTAAAGTATATATATTATTATTTATTCCTGATTGTATTTACTTCTTTTCACCCTCCCGGGCTTTTATTTCCTCTCGGGGACCCGGATTTCTGGTGCCTCGGCTTCACTTCTTCCTGTTTGATTGTCCTCCTCAAACATGGCCGCACAGCCAGGAAGGGACATCATCAAAAATTGACACTCCCAGGCTGCACATCTTTCAAAATAATTGTGTGAGTGTGACTTTCTGCAAATTGCAGAGTCTGTGTGAGTGTGTATGCATGTGCGTGGGTATCTGTGTGTCTGCCAATTGCAGAGTCGGTGTGAGTGATGTTACTGTAAATTTTAGTTCAATGTGGGTGGGAGGGAGACTGTGTGAGTGGCAGACAGACAGTCAGTGAGAGGGAGAGAGACATGAAATCAAAAGGCAAGTAGCAGAATAGAAAGCCTGTTTCTGTAGGCCACAATATGAAAAGATAAGATGCTGAGAATTGTCTTTTTTGGTTTTAATCTTCCAACACGGCAGTCATCCCTCTGCAGGCTGGCCAGGCTGTGAGTGTGTGTGTGTGAGAGAGAGAGAGAGAGGGCAAAAACTGCTGTTTGTGTGAGATGTAGTCTGCTGTCTTATTACCTGCTGTTGTTTTAAACCCTGTTGATTTCATTCTGGCCTGGTTCAAATGTAATGCTGTTGTGTATCACTTCATTGCACTTTATTTCATTTCACTTCACTTCAAGACCGACAGTCAGTCAGTGAGATATTGAAAAATGTCTTTGTGGACTGTCTGACAATAAAAGCTGCACTGGGATCTTTGCATTCTCTTTATTCCACTCTACTCAAATCAAGAAAAGGGCTGGCAAGCAGTGAGAGAGACACATGAAATCAAGACAACATGCAGAATAGGAATAAAAACAGAAAATGCTAGAAATACTCAGTATGTTAGGCAGCATCAGTGGAGAGACAGGGAAACAGAGTAAATGTTCCAGCTCGATGACCTTTCGTCAGAACCTTGCCAGAATCTGACAAAAGGTAATCGAGCTGAAACATTAACTCTGTTTGTCTCTCTCTCTCCACAGATGTTGCCTTACCTGCTGAGTATTTCCAGCATTTTCTGTTTTTATTTCAGATTTCCCACATCCACAGCATTATCTTTTGATGCAGAATAGGAAGCCTGTTTCTGTAGGCCGCAAATTGAAATGATAAAAAACTGAAAAATCTCTGTTTGCGTACAAACTGCCAAACAGAGCAGAGCAATGATAGAAATCAACTTTCTTTCATTGCTCACAGTGATTTGTGGCGATTTTGCAGGCTGGCCTGTGTGTGTGTATATGAGTGAGAGAGATAGACAGCAAAAGCTGGTGTGTATGCAGGGCTTGTCTGTGTTCAAGTTGTCTGCCGTGTGCATTGGTATTGCATCTCATGTCTGTAAATAACAGAAAGTATACTCCATTAGATCATACTGATTTCATTCCAGACTGTGCTGCTGTGGCATCTTACTTTGCCTTTCTTTCACGAATTCTGTAAAAAGCAAATATACATATATACATCAAGCCATTTGATATTTCTCTGGACTAAACTTTGTAGGGGAATGTTTGTGGAGTGTTTTATTGCACATCCTGTTGTGGGATCTTACTCTCCCCTTCAGCCCAACCCAAACAAGACCGGACTTTTGTTAAAAAAAAAGTGCATAATATATTTTTTAAATTATTTTCAGAATAATCCATTTGATTTTTTTCTGGTCTGGGCTTTATTGGGGAATGTGCTTGGGATGTTTTGAGAGCAGAAACTTGCTGTGCGATCTTTCCATTCATTTTATTACACTCCAGGCAAACCACAGACAGGCAGACATTTAATTACCTGTAGTAAAGTATATATATTATTATTTATTCCTGATTGTATTTACTTCTTTTCACCCTCCCGGGCCTTCATTTCCTCTCGGGGACCCGGATTTCTGGGGCCTCGGCTTCACTTCTTCCTGTTTGTTTGTCCTCATCAAACATGGCCGCACAGCCAGGAAGAGACATCATCAAAAATTGACACTCCCAGGCTGCACCTCACTCCAAAATAGATGTGTGAGTGTGAGTTTCTGCAAATTGCAGAGTCTGTGTGGGTGTGTGTGTCATGTTACTGTAAATTTTAGTTCAGTGTGGTTGGGAGGGAGACTGTGTGAGTGGCAGACAGTCAGTGAGAGCGAGAGAGACATGAGATCAAAAGGCAAGTAGCAGAATAGAAAGCCTGTTTCTGTAGGCCACAAAGTGAAAAGATCAGATACTGAAAAGTGTCTTTTTGGTTTTAATCTTCCAACATGGCAGTCATTCCTCTGCAGGCTGGCCAGGCTGTGAGTGTGTTTGTGAGAGAGAGAGAGAGGGCAAAAGCTGCTGTTTGTGCGAGATGTGATCTGCTGTCTTATTACCTGCTGTTGTTGTATTAAACCCTCTTGATTTCATTCTGGACTTGTCCACATGTAATGCTGTTGTGTATCACTTTATTGCACTTTATTTCATTTTACTTCACTTCAAGTCAGACAGTCAGTCAGTGAGATACTGAAAAATGTCTTTGTGGACTGTCTGACAATAAAAGCTGCTCTGGGATCTTTGCATTCTTTTTATTCCACTTTACTCAAATCAAGAAAAGGGCTGGCAGGCTGGCAAGCAGTGAGAGAGACACATGAAATCAAGACAACATGCAGAATAGAAATAAAAACAGAAAATGCTGGAAATACTCAGTAGGTTAGGCAGCATCAGTGGAGATACAGTGAAACAGAGTAAATGATTCAGCTCGATGACCTTTCGTCAGAACCTTGCCAGAATCTGACAAAAGGTAATCAAGCTGAAACATTTACTCTGTCTCTCTCTCTCTCCACAGATGCTGCCTTACCTGCTGAGTATTTCCAACACTTTCTGTTTTTATTTCAGATTTCCCACATCCACAGCATTTGCTTTTGATGTAGAATAGAAAGCCTGTTTCTGTAGGCCGCAAACTGAAATGATAAAATACTGGAAACTGTCTGTGCTGCTCGGTTTAGCAGTTTAAAATCAATGATAGCAATCCACTTTCTTTTATTGCCGACAGTAATTTGTGGCAATTTTAAGGCTGGCCTGTGTGTGTGTGTGTGTGTGTGTGTGAGAGAGAGAGAGAGACAGAGAGCAAAAGCTGGTGTGTATGCAGGGCTTGTCTGTTCAAGTTATCTGCCATGTGCATTGGTACTGCAACTAATACAGACCCTCAAACTAATACAGTATCTCAAAATTATACAGCCCCTCAAACTAATATAGTACCTCAAATTAATACAGTACCTCACACTAATACAGTACCTCAAACTAATACAGACCCTAAAACTAATACAGTACCTCAAACTTATACAGACCCTCAAACTAATACAGTACCTCAAACTAATACAGACCCTCAAACTAATACAGCCCCTCAAACTAATACAGTACATCAAAATAATACAGTACCTGAAACTAATAAAGCTCCTCAAACTAATACAGTACCTCAAACTAATACAGACTCTCAAACTAATACAACCCCTCAAACTAATACAGCTCCTCAAACTAATACAGCCCCTCAAACTAATACAGCCCCTCAAACTAATACAGCTCCTCAAACTAATACAGCCCCTCAAACTAATACAGCCCCTCAAACTAATACAGTACCTGAAACTAATACAGCCCCTCAAACTAATACAGACCCTCAAACTAATACAGACCCTCAAACTAATACAGCCCCTCAAACTAATACAGTACCCAAAACTAATACAGACCCTCAAACAAATGGAATGTTGGCATTTATTTCAAGGGGGTTGGAGTATAAATGCAGGGAAGTCCTGCTACAACTGTACAGGGTATTGGTGAGACCACACCTTGAGTACTGCGTACAGTTTTGGTCTCCTTATTTAAGGAAGGATATACTTGCATTGGAGGCAGTTCAGAGATGATTCACTAGGTTAATTGCAGAGATGAGGTGGTTGACTTATGAAGAAAGGTTGAGCAGGTTGGGCCTATACGCATCGGAATTTAGAAGAATGAGAGGTGATCTTATTGAAACATATAAGATACTGAGGGGGCTCGACAAGGTAGATGCAGAGAGGATGTTTCCCCTCGTTGGGAAATCTAGAACTAGGGGGCACAGTTTCAGAATAAAGGGTCACCCTTTTAGAACTGAGATGGGTTTTATATGTCCTCCTCACTTTCTACTTACCCTCCAATCTTTGTATCATCTGCAAACTTTGATATGTTACACTCGGTCCCCTCCTCCAAATCGTTAATATAGATTGTAAAGAGTTGGGGTCCCAGCACCGACCCCTGCGGAACACCACTGGCTACTGGTTGCCAGTCCGAGAATGAACCATTTATCCCAACTCTCTGCTTCCTGTTAGATAACCAATCCTCCACCCATGCCAGAATATTACCCCCAATCCAGTGATTTTTTATCTTGAGCAATAATCTTTTATGTGGCACCTTGTCGAATGCCTTCTGGAAGTCTAAATACACTACGTCCACTGGTTCCCCTTTATCCACCCTGTACGTTATGTCCTCAAAGAACTCAAGCAAATTTGTCAGACATGACTTCCCCTTCATAAAGCCATGCTAACTTTGTCCTGTTAAATTATGTTTATCTAAATGTTCCGTTACTGTCTCCTTAATAATAGACTCCAAAATTTTACCTACCACAGATGTTAGGCTAACCGGTCTATAATTTCCAGCCTTCTACCTACTACCCTTTTTAAATAAGGGTGTTACATTAGCAGTTTTCCAATCTGCCGGGACCTTTGCTGAGTCCAGGGAATTTTGGAAAATTATTACCAAAGAATCCACAATCCCTACTGCCACTTCCCTCAAGACCCTAGGATGTAAGCCATCAGGTCCAGGGGATTTAACCGCCTTGAGTCCCATTATTTTACTGAGTACCAATTCACCTGCTCATCCAACCTGCTGAAACACCAACGAGTTCACACTAATGAAAGGCCTTTCACCTGCTCCGTGTGTGGGAAGGGATTCACTCAGTCATCCAACCTGTTGGCACACCAGCAAGTTCACACTGGAGAGAGGCCGTTTAAATGTTCTGACTGTGGGAAGAGCTTTAAAAGCTCCGGAAATTTGACGACACACCAGCTTGCTCACACCGGGAAGAGGCCATTCATCTGCTCCGTGTGTGGGAAGGGATTCACTTGGTCATCCAACCTGCTGAAACACCAGCGACTTCACACTGGGGAGAGGCCGTTCTCCTGCTCTGTGTGTGGGAAGGGATTCACTCAGTCCTCGACTCTGGTTGAACACCAGCGAGTTCACACTGGGGAGAGGTCGTTCACCTACTCCATGTGTGGGAAGGGATTCACTCAGTCATCCAACCTGCTGCCATACCCACGAGTTCACACAGGGGAGAGGCCGCTTAAATGTTCTGACTGTAGGAAGATTTTTAAAAGCTCCCAGGAGCTGAAGAGACTCGAGCTGGAGTGAGCAGGAGAGAAGCCGTTCACCTGCTCCGTGTGTGGGAAGGGATTCACTCGGTCGTCCCAGTTGCTGAGACACCAGCGAGTTCACACTGTCCATTAGCACAGGGCCCTGCAGACAGCTGGGGTGACATGAACATGGAATGGATGAATGTTTTATAAATTCTTCTACTGCTGTTTAATCTTTAAGACTGTTGTGCTGATGATTCCCTTCGATTGACTGTTCATGGTGTTCCATAGAATGTACAGCACAGAAACAGGCCATTCGGCCCAACTGGTCCATGCCAGTGTTTATGCCTGCAGGGGGGAAACAGTTAAACTGACATCACTGGCAGTTTCACTGAATGGTGTGATAAAGAGAATAATCTATTCGGCCTTTTGCAGTAGTAAGCTTTTTCTAAAATTGGTGAACTGGCAATGGAGATAATCTAAGCAGTAGTGTTAGAATTGCATACTGTGTCACTTGGAGACAATTGCAAATAGTTGGATGTGGAAACCATATGAGGCCAGAGGATGTAAGTCCTGTTCTGGCAGGAAAGTAAACAATGGGTTAGAAGTAAAAGACCTAGAGAGGCAGGAAAGGAGGACAATGAGTCAGAAGTACAATGTTGATGAGACTCCATTTGGCATAAACAAAGGTCAGAGGTGCAACAACAGCTTGTGGGATAACGGACATATACTTTTCCGATAATAAAGGCGGTACTTTAATGTAACGCAGCATAGGCAACCAATCAGTGAAGATGCATGCGGGCCAAGGTCCAATCAGGTGGTAGGAATGAATTGTGCATGAGCCGGCCATGTGTATTGTAATGTATAAAAATGTAGTGTTTGATGTAACAATTTGGAGAAGTCTGGTTATAGACAAAGCAGATTGTCTCCCCACCGGTGTAATAAAGACGACTTGATTATCGATCTGAAAACCTTGTGTCGAGTGTTGGTTTAAAATACTCCACAACAATGCCCCACACCCACCCTACTTCAATTAACCCGATCAACATCTCCTCCCATTCCTTTCTCCCTCATGTGGCTTCCCCATAATGCATCTGTGCTGTTCACCTCAACTACTCCTTGGGGTAGCGAGTTCCCCATTCTACCACTTGCTGTGTAAAGACATTTCTCCTGAATTCACTACTGGATTTATTAGTGAATATTATATTTATGGTCCCATAAATATGATGAGATTCTGTTAAGCTGACCAGTATGTTGTTGTACTTTGTCTTTTTCTGATGAATGAAACATTACTGAGCCCCTGTACCCGTGTTATGGGATGAACAAGTAAAGGTACAACGTCTGGGTGTGAATCTGATAATAACCTCACGGACCGTATAGGTGTGATAACCAGACGGGCTTGTGGTTATGGTCTGGTCACAGATGGACTAAATTCCCTGAATTAGCAGGAGTTCAGGAGGCGGTCAACAGACGGGTCCAAACAATCCCATTTCCTGAGCGGTAACCAAACTTGTGTATAAGAACAGCCCACTTAAGCCGTTGTCAGTTGGAACAGACTCGAGATGATCGCGCGCGAATCCACTGTACTTCTATTCTCCAGATTGAGGGAATCATCACCCGATCTGTGGTATGCAGCGCTCTTAATAAAGTCTGGGGAGACAATTTGTGTTCTTGTGAGCTTGATTATCTGTTATCCGAAACCCTGGGACTCCCGATCATTAGAGTCACCCTCAGTGTGTGGAAAGGGATTCCCTGGTGTATCCCACCCGCTGACACACCAGAGTGGTGAAGAAGGTAAGAGCCCATGGGATCCAGGGCAATTTGGCACATTGGATCCAAAATTGGCTTAGTGGCAGGAGGCAGAGAGTGATGGTCGAAGGTTGTTTTGGTGACTGGAAGCCTGTGTCCAGTGGTGTACCGCAGGGATTGGTGCTGGGTCCTTTGCTGTTTGTAGTATACATTAATGATTTAGATATGAATGTAGGAGGTATGATCAGTAAGTTCGCAGATGACACTAAAATTGGTGGAGTGGTAATTAGCGAGGAGGGAAGCCTCAGGCTACAGGACGATATAGTCGGGTTGGTTAGATGGGCAGAACAGTGGCAAATGGAATTTAACCATGAAAAGTGTGAGGTGATGCATTTTGGGAGGACTAACAAGGCAAGGGAATACACAATGAATGGTAGGACACCAGGAAGGACAGAGGATCAGAGGGACTTGGTGTGCATGTACATAGATCCTTGAAGGCAGCAGGACAGGTAGATAAGGTGGTTAAAAAGGCATATGGGATACTTGCCTTCATTAGCCGAGGCATAGAATATAATTGCAGGGAGGTTATGATGTTGCTGTACAAAACGGTAGTTAGGCCACAGCTGGAATATTGTGTGCAGTTCTTGTCGCCACATTATAGGAAGGATGTGATTATATTGGAGAGGGTGCAGAGGAGATTCACCAAGATGTTACCTGGGCTGGAGCGCTTCAGCTATGAAGAGAGACTGGACAGGCTGGGGTTGTTTTCCTTAGAGCAGTGAAGGCTGAGGGGGGACCTGATTGAGGTGTACAAAATTATGAGGGGCATAGATAGGGTAGATAGAAAGGAAGTTTTCCCCATAGTAGAGGGGTCAATAACCAGGGGGCATAATTTCAAGGTAAGGGGCAGGAGGTTTAAAGGGGATTTGAGGAAAAACTTTTTCACCCAGAGGGTGGTTGGAATCTGGAACTCACTGCCTGAAAGGGTGATAGAGGCAGGAACCCTCACAACATTCAAGAAGCATTTAGATGAGCACTTGAAACATCATGACATACAAGGCTACGGACCAAGTGCTGGAAAATGGGATTAGAATAGACAGGGCTTGATGGTCGGCGTGGACACGATGGGCTGAAGGGCCTCTTTCTGTGCTGCATAACTCGATGACTCCTTCGACTCTCTGCTACGGAATTCAGAGCTGGGGATCACCTGTAAAATCAGCAGTAAAAATAACCGCCCAACGTGGGGCTCGAACCCACGATCCTGAGATTAAGAGTCTCCTGTTCTACCGACTGAGCTAGTTGGTCCTGTCTGCAGCGGTTCTCTCTGTCTGTCTTTATCAGTAAATCGAACGGCCACAGCCCGATTGAAAGATGGATTCCTCTCACTGACCGATCTTGAAACCCAGATCTTCTATTATTTCACCTTCTAAGATCAGCCATGAACTCATTGAATGGCGGAGCAGGCTCGAAGGGCCGAATGGCCTACTCCTGCTCCTATTTCTTATGTTCTTAAACATTCACATCCATTTTGCTCAGAATTTATTTCTCTTTTTATTCTGTTTGTGCTTTTTCTTATAAGCGTTTCACTGTAGTTATTTATTAGAAGGAAGAAATGAACAGAAGTGATTTACTGGAATGGTAGCAGGGATGAGGGACTTCAGAATGTGGGGGACTGGAGAAGCTGGGGTTGTTCTCCTTCGAGCAGAGGTTTGGACAGGTGTTTAAATTCATGAACGGGTTTGATATCGGAAATGAGGAGAAACATTTTCCCAGTGGTTGAAGAGTCGGTGACCAGAGGACACAGATTGAAGGTGATTGGCAGAAGAATCCGAGGCCACATTAGGAACCATTTTATTTGTTACACTGCGAGTTGTTGGGATCTGGAATGCACTGCCTCAATTCACAATTAAACAGATGCGTCCCAATAAATGACTAATTAATTCAGATATATCTACAGACACTTGTAACTTGCAGAGATAATAAACATTTACATCGAACACAAGTCAGGAATACATTTGTATCTGGCGGGAATGCACCCAGTATATTTCCAGCTCTCACAGCTGCTGGGTGGAGCGTTCCTTGGTGGGCCAGGGCTTGGAATTCGGTGCAACCAGAGCACGGGGTTGATTTCCGGTCTGACTTTTATAAAACAGTTGTGCAGTTTATTAAATCAATGACACGAACATATAATGAAAGGCAGTATCACGATGAATAATTGTTTTAATCGCCATTGAAAAACCGATAACTTTCTGTTGCAGACTGGAGGAAATGTTAGCATGTTGTCCGAATGACAGTCAGACTTTAATATGTATTTGTGATGTGCGTGTGATGAGCGTTTATCCGTTCCCATCCCAAAGGATTGCAGCAACCAACCTCTGTGGGATCAGAAGAGAATATTCTGCTCTTTAAAAAATGCCCCGCTGGGAATGGAACCCAGGCTCTCTCTGTATACTAGACAGGCGCTTTGACCAGCGAAACCACGGAGCCAACTCACGGCTGGAATGTCTCTGCTCCCCTCACTGATATCTGGTACCTGTGGTATCGCGTTCCACATCCCAACCACTCTTTGCACAAACAAGTTTTTCCTGAATTCCCTCCTGGATTTATTATTGAGGATCTTATATTTATGACATCTAGTTTTACTGAGTGTGACACAAGAGGACTGGCGGCTGCTGTTGTATAAAACCCACTGTCAAAGAGCCACACTCCGTACATGCACACCTGAGGTTGTATAATAGTGGGGACACTGGTGAAGATTGCTGTATTGAGGGGGCTCTAGTTGGGTTTATATGGTAGAGTGGGGCAGTACTTGCCGTTGTGCGGTAGTGAGGTGGGAAATATTTTGGTGGATTTGTCTGGAGCTGGTTTTTCGGCCCAGTTGATTTGCTCCTTCCAGAAAACCAACCCGCCCTCCATCCACAGGAGGTTTTCACTTCCATCAGCTCACCCCCAAAACCCAGCTTTAAACAGCAAGAAAAACCCTGGAACCACACGGCGGGTCATTCAACATCTGTGGAGACAACAGACAGGTTTATTTTAGGGCTTTGGACCATTTTTCCACGGACCACCTGCAGTACCCTCGCGGGCCACAGGTTGTGAACCACTGATCCACAAGATGCACTGCAGCAACTCGCCAAGGCTTCTTCAGCAGCACCTCCCAAACCCGCGACCTCTACCACCGAGAAGGACAAGAGCAGCAGGCACATGGGAACACCACCACCTCCAAGTTCAGCTCCAAGTCACACACCATCCTGACTTGGAAGTACATCACCGGTCCTTCATTGTCGCTGGGTCAAAATCCTGGAACTCCCTCCCGAACAGCACTGTGGGAATACCTTCACCACACGGACTGCAGCGGTTCAAGTAGGAGGCTCACCACCACCTTCTCAAGGGCAATTAGGGATGGGCAATAAATGCTGGCCTTGCCAGTGAGGCCCACATCCCATGAACGAATTTTAAAAAAAACTCACCCCGACTCCTCTTTCTCCCCTAATCTGCAACCCCCCTCACCCCAGCTCCTCTTTCAACCCTACTCTCCAACTCCTCTCACTCCAACTCCTCTTTCACCCCTACACTCCAGCCCCCCTCACCCTAACTCCTCTTTCACCCCTACTCTCCAACCCCCCTCACCCCAACTCCTCTTTCACCCCTACTCTCCAACCCCCCTCACCCCAACTCCTCTTTCACCCCTACTCTCCAACCCCCCTCACCCCAACTCCTCTTTCACCCCTACTCTCCAACCCCCCTCACCCCAACTCCTCTTTCACCCCTACTCTCCAACCCCCCTCACCCCAACTCCTCTTTCACCCCTACTCTCCAAGCCCCTCACCACCAATTCCTTTTTCACTGCTAATCTCTGACCCCCTCTCATCAACTCCTCTTTCACCCCTACTCTGCACCATAGAAGATAGGAAACATAGAAGATAGGAGCAGGAGTAGGCCATTCGGCACCAAGTATCTCATCTTTCATTGACTTCAATGAAAAGCAAACTGACAGTTGGAAGCTGTCAAGATTTGAAAGGTATTCACAAGTTGGGGTCTTTCTTAAGTCTGTCCACTCGAGGAGTTCGACAAGAGACTTTCTCCTGTGAATATAGAGCTGGAGGATTGGGCCGTGATGTGTTTACTTGTTCACCTTGTTGACTCTGAAAATAGAGTCTTGTGGTTTCAGACACCAGATAATCAAGATCACAACAACAGATTGTCTTTTATTGACTTTATTAACAGCACTGCAATAATACAGACAGAGTATAGTTACCGATCCCGAGATCAGAGATAATAGTGGATTCAGAACTCTCTTCTCCCCGGGTCTGTCCCAACAAGCAGCGGCTACACCGGCAATATTTATATTTTAACTTGTTTACATTATTGATCTGACGCTGTTCAAACTGTAATCACAAGGAATTAAAAACAGAAAATGGTGGAAACACTCAGCAGGTCAGACAGCATCTGTGGAGAGAGAGAAACAGAGTTAACGTTTCAGGTCTGTGACCCTTCATCAGAACTGGAAAAAGTTAGAGATGTAACAGATTTTAAGCAGGTGCAGAGGCAGGGAAAGGGGAGGAAAGAACAAAAGGGAGGGTCTGTGATAGGGTGGAAGGCAGGAGTGGTTAAATGCTGCAAATGGGAATGGCAGAATCATCAACAGCTGCCGTCTGAAAAGATAGGGGCCGAGGTTATGGTCTGAAATTGTTGAACTCGATGTTGAGTCCAGAAGGATGTAAAGTGCCTCATCGAAAGAGGAGGTGCTGTTCCTCGAGCTTACGTTGAGCTTCGTTGGAACAGTGTAAGAGGCCGAGGACAGAGAGGGAGTGGAGCGGAGAATTAAATTGACAGGTATGGTGCCCAGAACTGCTCACAGTACTCCAGGTGTGGTCTAACCAGGGTTCTGTATAGCTGCAGCATAACTTCTGCACCCTTCTATTCTAGTCCTCTCGATATAAAGGCCAGCATTCCATTAGCCTTTTTGATTATTTTCTGTACCTGTTCATGACATTTTAATGATCTCTGTACCTCGACCCCCCAAGTCTCTTTGGACATTCACTGTTTTTAGCTTTGAACCTGAAAAGGATCGAGCAGGGTACTTTCTAAATGGTGAAAAGTGGATGACCTCACATTTGCCTACATTGAAATCCATTTGCCATTCACTTAGTCTGTCGATATCCCTTTGTAATTTTACGCTTTCATCCAAACTGCCGACAATGCCGCCTATCTTTGTGTCATCGGCAAATTTGGATAGATGACTTTCTATTGCCATTATCTCAGTCGTTAATAAATATTGTGAATAGTTGAGGCCCCAACACAGATCCCTACGGGACACCACTAGTCACATCCTGCCAATTTGAGTACCGGCCCATTATCCCTACTCTCTGTCTCCAGCCACTCAGTCAATTTCCTAACCAGGTCAATAATTTGCCCTCATTTCCGTGGGCTTCTACCTTACATAACAGTCTCTTGTGTGGGACTTTATCAAATGCCTTCTGGAAGTACTTGTAAATAAATTTGCACCAAAACAGACACCTTCCCTGGATCCCAAGGCTAGGAGAGGCACTCTGGAAGGTATGGGGAGCTGGGACTTGTCCATGAGAGTAACTGAAGGTAGAAGAACTGAAATAATCTGGAATGAGAAAGGACATCAATTAGTCTCCTCCTATCTTACAGATATAAAGAACACAACACAGGGTGTGTTTACACCAAAACTGGTTCGACAGATATCCAGAAACTAAACTCCAGCCCAGTTATCGGGGTTATTAACATCAACACAAACAAACAAAGGACGTGATTAAAGTCAGAATCTAACCCCTGCAGTCACTTGTGAACTCGCTGGTGTGTCAGCAGGTGAGATGGTCGACTGAATCCCTTCCCACACACGGAGCAGGTGAACGGCCTCTCCCCAGTGTGAACTCGCTGGTGTCTCAGCAGGTTGGAGGACTGAGTGAATCCCTTCCCACACACGGAGCAGGTGAATATCCTCTCCCCAGTGTGAACTCGCTGGTGTGTCCGAAGATTGGATGCAGAAGTGAATCCCTTCCCACACACGGAGCAGGTGAACGGCCTCTCCCCAGTGTGAACTCGCTGGTGTTGAATGAGGTGAGACGACTGCCTGAAGCTCTTCTCGCAGTGAGTGCAACTGAACGGTCTCTCGTCAGTGTGAACAAGCTGGTGTTTAATTAGATCGGCAGAGATTTTAAAGCAGTTCCCACAGTCACAGCATTTAAAAGGTCTCTCCCCAGTGTGAACTCGCTGGTGTAAGTGGAGGCTGGACAACAGAGTGAATCCCTTCCCACACTCGGAGCAGGCAAACGGCCTCTCCCCGGTGTGACTGCGTCGATGAGATTCCAGCTGGGATGGGCAATCGAATCCCTTCCCACAGTCCCCACATTTCCACCGTTTCTCCATGGTGCGGGTGTCCTTGCGTTTCTCCAGGTTGGACCATCAGTTGAAGCCTCGTCCACACACAGAACACGTGTACGGTTTCTCCCCGCTGTGAATGGTGCGATGTTTTTTCAGGCGGTGTAACTGGTTAAACCTCTTTCCACAGTCAGTGCACTGGAGCACTCTCACTCGGGTGTGTGTGTGTCGGTGCTTCTCCAGTCACACTGATGTTTGAAATCTTTTCCCACAGACAGAACAAACATTTCTCCTTCCACACTCAAAGGCCCGTGAATTTCAGGCCCTGATGAATCCAGTGACTCTCTCAGATCTTGATATGAAGTTTGGTTTGAGTTTCCCGTCTGTAAATCATAAGAATAAGAACATAAGGAATAGGAGCAGGAGTCGGCCATTCGGCTCCTCGAGCCCGCTCGGCCATTCAATAAGATCATGGCTGATCTGATCTTGGCCTCAACTCCACTTTTCTGCCTGTTCCCCATGACCCTCGACTCCCCTGTAGTTCAAACATCTGTCTATCTCAGCCTTGAATATATTCAATGACTCAGCCTCCACAGCTCTCTGGGGAAGCGAATTCCAAAGATTCACAACCCTCAGAAGAAATTCCTCCTCACCTCCGTCTTACATGGGCGTCCCCTTATTCTGAAACTATGCCCCCTAGTTCTAGATTCCCCCACGAGGGGAAACATCCTCTCAGCATCTACCCTGTCAAGCCCCCTCAGAATCTTATATGTTTCAATAAGATCACCTCTCATTCTTCTAAACTCCAATGAGTATAGGCCCAACCTGCTCAACCTTTCCTCATAAGACAACCCCTTCATCTCCAGAATCAACCTAGTGAACCTTCTCTGAACTGCCTCCAATGCAAGTATATCCCTCCTTTAATAAGGAGACCAAAACTGTACGCAGTACTCTAGGTGTGGTACAGTTGTAGCAAGACTTCCCTACTTTTATACTCCATCCCCCTTGCAATAAAGGCCAACATTCCATTTGCCTTCCTAATTACTTGCTGTACCTGCATGTTAACTCTTTGTGTTTCATGTACGAGGACACCCAGATCCCTCTGTACCGCAGCGTTCTGTTGTCTCTCTCCATTTAAATAATATTTTGCTTTTCTATTCTTCCTACCAAAGTGGATAAGCTCACATTTTCCCACATTAGACTCCATCTGCCAAATTTTTGCCCACTCACTTAACCCAACTATATCCCTTTGCAGACACTCTGTGTCCTCCTCACAACTTGCTTTCCCACCTATCTTTGCATCATCAGCAGATTTGGCTACAGTACACACGGTCCCTTCATCCAAGTCATTAATATAGATTGTAAATAGTTGAGGCCCCAGCACTGATCCCTGTAGCACCCCACTAGTTACAGTTTGCCAACCTGAAAATGACCCATTTATCCTGACTCTCTGTTTTCTGTCAGTTAGCCAATCTTCTATCCATGCTAATATATTACCCCCAACACCATGAGCTCTTATCTTGTGTAGTAACCTTTTACGTGGCACCTTATCGAATGCCTTTTGGAAATCCAAATACACTACATCAACTGGTTCCCCTTTATCCACCCTGCTCGTTACATCCTCAAAAACTGGAATAAATTTGTCAAACATAATTTCCCTTTCATAAAACCATGTTGACTCTGCTTGAATGTATTATGATTTTCTAAATGTCCTGGTACTACTTCCTCAATAATGGATTCCAGCATCTTCCCAATGACAAATGTAAGGCTAACTGGCCTATAGTTTCCTGCTTTCTGTCTCCCTCCTTTCTTGAATATGGGCGTTACATTTGTGGTTTTCCAATCTGCTGGAACCTTTCCAGAGTCGAGGGAATTTTGGAAGATTACAACCAATGCATCCACTATCTCTGCAGCCACTTCTTTTAAGATAGGATGCAGGCCATCAGGTCCAGGGGACTTGTCAGCCTTTAGTCCCATTAGTTTGCCTAGCACTTTTTCTCTAGTGATAGTGATTGTTTTAGGTTCCTCCCTCCCTTTTGCCCCTTGATTTTCCACTATTATTGGGATGCTTTTAGTGTCTTCTCCCATGAAGACAGATACAAAATATTTGTTCAAAGTCTCTGCCATTTCCTTGTTTCCCATTATTAATTCCCCAGTCTCATCCTCTAATGGACCAACGTTTACTTTAGCTACTCTCTTCCTTTTTATATACTTGTAGAAGCTCTTACTGTCAGTTTTTATATTTCTTGCCAGTTTACTCTCATAATTCATCTTCTCTCTCTAATATTTTTTTCATCATCCTTTTCAAGTCTCTAAAAAATTCCCAATCTTCTGGCCTACCACTAATCTTCACAACATTTTATGCCTTTTCTTTCAATTTGATACCCTCCTTAACTTCCGTTGTTCATCCTTCTCAGAGTCTTTCTCACTGGAATATATCTTTGCTGAGAGTTATGAAATATCTCCTTCAAAGTCTGCCACTGCTTATCGACCGTCTTAACTTTTAATCTATTTTCCCAGTTCACTTTAGCCAACTCTGTCTTCATACCCGAGTAATTCCCTTTATTTAAGTTTAAGACACTAGTTTCAGAGCCAAGTTTCTCGCCCTCAAACGGAATGTGAAATTCTATCATGTTATGAGCAGGTTCCCTGGAGGATCCTTTACTATGAGATCATTAATTAATCCTGTCTCATTACACATTACCAGATCGAAAATAGCCTGTTCCCTGGTGGGTTCCACAACATATTGTTCCAAGAATCTGTCCTGAATACACTCTATGAACTCATCCTCAAGGCTACCTTTGCCAATTTGATTTGTCCAATCTATATGAAGATTAAAATCGCCCACGATTATTTCAGTACCTTTCTTACAAGCCCCCATTATTTCTTGATTCATACTCTGTCCCACAGTGTAGCTACTGTTAGGGGGCCTATAGACCACTCCCACCAGTGACTTCTTCCCTTATTATTTCTTATCTCCGCCCAAACTGATTCTACATCTTGATCTTCCGAGCCAAGATCATTCTCTGTACTGATCTCATCCTTTATTAACAGAGCTACCCCACCTCCTTTTCCTTTCTGCGTATCCTTCCAAAATGTCAAATACTCCTGAATATTCAGTTCCCAGCCTTGGTCACCTTGCAACCACGTCTTTGTAATGGGTATCAGATTATAACAATTTATTTCTATTTGTGCCATCAACTCATCTATTTTGTTACGAATGCAGCATGCATTCAGATAAAGAGCCAATAATTTTGTCTTTTTTTACAATTTTTCGCTGCTCTAACCTTATTTGCTGGTGCACTCTTATGCTTGTACACTCTAATCCCTTCCTGTCACACTCTAGTTATCATTACCCCTATCGCCACCCTGCACTATTGCCTTGTCCTTTCTATTTAACTTTCTAGGTTTCCCCTCACTTGAACCCGCCCCTCCCCCACTATTTAGTTTAAAGCCCTATCTACAGCCCTAGTTATTTGATTCGCCAGGACACTGGTCCCCGCACGCTTCAAGTGAAGCACATACCAATGGAGCAGATCACTCCTTCCCCAGTACTGGTGCCAGTGCCCCATGAAGTGAATCCCATTTCTCCCACACCAATCCTTGAGCCACGCATTCAACTCTCTGATTTATTGACCCGATGCCAACTTGCTCCTGCCTCATGGAGTAATCCAGAGATTACATAGAAACATAGAAACATAGAAGATAGGAGCAGGAGCAGGCTATTCGGCCCCTCGAGCCAGCTCCGCCATTCAATGCGATCATGGCTGATCATCCAAATTCAGAACCCAGTCCCTGCTTTCTCCCCATATCCCTTGATCGCTTTAGCCTTAACAAATATATCCAACTCCTTCTTGAATATATTTAATGAATTGGCCTCTACTGCCTTCTGTGGTAGAGAATTCCACAGGTTCACCACTCTCTGGCTGAAGAAATTCCCCCTCATTTCTGTCCTAAATGGCTTACCCCTTATCCTTAGACTGTGACCACTGGTTCTGGACTCCCCGATCATCGGGAACATCCTTCCTGCAGCTAGTCTGTCTAGTCCTGTTAGAATTTTATATGTTTCAATGAGATCCCCTCTCATTCTTCGAAACTCCAGCGAGTATAAGCGCAATCGACACAATCTCTCCTCATACGTCATTCCTGCCATCCCAGGTATCAGCCTGGTGAATCTTCACTGAACTCCTTCCATGGCACGAACCTCCTTCTTCAGATAAGGCGACCAGAACTGCACACAATACTCAAGATGTGGTATCACCAAGGCCCTGTACAACTGCAGCAAGACATCCTTGTTGCTGTACTCAAACCCTCTCGCTACGAATGCCAACATACCATTTGCCTTCTTAACTGCATGCTGCACCTGCATGCTTACCTTCAGCGACTGGTGCACAAGGACACCCAGGTCTCGTTGCACTTCCCCTTCTCCCAATCTATTGCCATTCAGATATAATCTGCCTTCCTGTTTTTGACACCAAAGTGGATAACCTCGCATTTATCCACGTTATATTGCGTCTGCCATGCTTCTGCCCAATCACCCAACCTCTCCAAATCATCCTGGAGTTTCTCGGTATCCTCCTCACAGCACGCACGACCACCTAGCTTTGTGTCGTCTGCAAACTTGGAGATATTACATCTAGTTCCCTCGTCTAGATCATTAATATATATTGTGAATAGCTGGCGTCCAAGGACCGATCCCTGCGGTACCCCACTAGTCACTGCCTGCCACTCGGAAAAAGACCCGTTTATTCCAACTCTTTGCTTTCTGTCTGCCGACCAGTTCTGTATCCAAGTCAATACCTTGCCCCCAATCCCATGTGCCTTAACTTTACACGCTATTCTCTTATGCGGGACCT
Organism: Squalus acanthias; assembly: GCA_030390025.1. Lineage (NCBI taxonomy): Eukaryota > Metazoa > Chordata > Chondrichthyes > Squaliformes > Squalidae > Squalus > Squalus acanthias. The sequence goes on from CM059452.1 coordinate 82,762, forward strand.
TATCAAAAGCCTTTTGAAAGTCCAAATACACCACATCCACTGGCTCTCCCTTATCTATTTTACCAGTTACATCCTCAAAAACTTCCAGTAGATTAGTCAAGCATGATTTACCTTTTGTAAATCCATGTTGACCTTGTCCGATCCTGTCACTGTTTTCCAAGTGCTCTGCTGTTACATCTTTTATAATGGACTCTAGCATTTTCCCCACTACCGATGTCTGTAATTCCCGGTTTTCTCTCTACCACCTTTTTTGAATAGTGGGGTAGCATTAGCTACCCTCCAATCCATGGATATTGTTCCAGATTCCATCGAATGTTGGAAGATGATCAGCAATGCATCTACTATTTCTAGGGCCACTTCCTTAAGTACCCTAGGGTGTAGATTATCAGGCCCTGGGAATTTATCTGCCTTCAATCCCGCCAATTTCCCTAACACCATTTCCCTACAAATACTGATTTCTTTCAGTTCCTCCCTTTCATCAGACCCTATGTTCCCTGATATCTCTGGGAGGTTATTTGTGTCCTCCTTTGTGAAGACAGAACCAAAATATGTATTTAATTGTTCCCCATTATAAGTTCCCCTGATTTTGAATGCAAGGGACCTACGCTTGACTTCACCAATCTTTTTCTCTTCACATATCTATAAAAGCTTTTACAGTCAGTTTTTATGTTCCCTGCAAGCTTCCTCTCATATTCTATTTCCCCCTTCTTAATTAATCCCTTTGTGCTCCTTTGTTGAATCCTAAACTGCTCCCAATCCTCAGGTTTACTGCTTTTTCTGCCCAATTTATATGTTCTCTCCTTGGATCTTATGCTATCCCTAATTACCCTTGTTAGCCACGGTTGAGTCACTTTTTTTGTTTTATTCTTATGCCAAACTGGGATGAACAAATTCTGTAGTTCATCCATGCGGTCTTTGAATGTTTGCCATTGCCTATCCACCGTCAACCCCTTGAGTGACATTCCCCAATCAATCCTACCCAATTCACGCCTCATACCATCGTACTTTCCTTTATTTAAATTCAGGACCCTAGTCTCTGAGTCAACTACTTCACTTTCCATCTTAATGAAGAATTCTATCACATTATGATCACTCTGACCCAAGGGGGCTCATACAACAAGATTGCTAATTAATCCTTTCTCATTACATAATACCCAGTCTAAGATGGCCTGATCTCTGGTTGGTTCCTCGACATATTGGTCCAGGGAACCATCCCGTAAACACTCCAGGAATTCCTCCTCCACAGTATTGTTACTAATTTGGTTAGCCCAATCTATATGTAGATTAAAGTTACCCATGATGACTGCTGTGCCCTTATTGCACGCTTCTCTAATTTCCCTTTTAATGCCATCCCCAACCTTCGCATTACTGTTTGGAGGTCTATATACCACTCCCACTAACGTTTACTGCCCCTTGGTATTTCTCAGTTCTACCCATACAGATTCCACATCATCAGAGCTAATATCCTTCCTTACAATTGTGTTAATCCCCTCTTTAACCAGCAATGCTATGCCACCTCCCTTACCTTTTTCCTTGTCTTTCCTGAATATTGAATACCCTGGATGTTGAGTTCCCAGCCTTGGCCACCCTGGAGCCATGTTTCCGTAATCCCAATCAAATCATATTCGTTTACCTCTATTTGCGCAGCTAATTCATCCACCTTATTCCGAATGCTCCTCGCATTAAGACACAAAGCTTTCAGGCTTGTTTTTTTAACGCTCTTAGACCTATTAGAATTATTATTTACTGCGGCCATTTTTGATTTAAACCGTTGATTTCTCTGACTGCCACTTTTGTTTTTCTCCTTCCTATCTTTTGCTTTTATCCTTGTTTCCCTTTCCTCTGTCTCCCTGCTCAGGTTCCCAACCCCATGCCATTTTAGTTTAAACCCTCACCCAGAGCACTAGCAAACACTCCCCGTAGGACATCGGTCCCGGCCCTGCCCAGGTGCAAACTGTACTTTGTGGTCCTGCTTTTTAATTTAGCCCCGAGCTGCTCGTACACCCTCAGTAGAACCTCTTTCTTAGTCCTACCTATGTCCTTGGTACCTGTGTGGACCACGACAACTGGATCCTTCCCCACCCATTCCAAGTTCCTCTCCAGCCCAGAGGAGATGTCCTTAACCCTGGCACCGGGGCAGACAACATAGCCTTCGGGACTCATGCTCTCGGCTACAGAGAACAGTATCTATCCCCCTAAATATACTGTCCCCGATATCTACTACATTCCTTTTTACTCCCCCAACTTGAATGACCCCTGTACCACGGTGCTGGGGTCAGTTTGCTCCTCCTCCCTGCAGTCCCTGCTCTCGTCCACACAGGCTGCGAGAACCTCGTACCTGTTGGACAAGTGCAAGGGCTGAGGCTCCTCCAATGCTAACTTCTGGATCCCCATTCCTGCCTCACTCGTAGTCACACCCTCCTGTCCCTGACCACGGACCAAATCTGAAGCATTTAACCTAAGGGGTGTGACTGCCTCCTGGAACAAAGTGTCCAGGTAACTTTCTCCCTCCCTGATGTATCGCAGTGTCCGAAGTTCGGACTCCAGCTCATCAACTCGGAGCCGAAGTTCCTCGAGCTGCATCCAGTTCTGGTCACCACACTTTAGGAAGGATGTGAAGGCCCTTGAGTGGGTGCAGAGGAGATTTACCAGAATAGTCCGGGGATCTTAGCTACAAGGACAGGTTGGAGGAGCTGGATTTGTTTCTATTAGAGCAAAGACGGTTGAGGGGTGATTTGATAGAGGTGTACAGGATTATGACGGGTTTGGATAGGCTAGACGGGGAAAGGCTGTTCCCACTAGTTGATGGTACAAAGACTAGGGGACACAGATTTAAGGTTTTGGGCAAGAGATACAGGAGGGATGTGAGGAAAAACTTTTTTACACAGCAAGTGATGAGGACCTGGAACTCGCTGCCGACGGAAGTGGTGGAAGCGGAGACACTCAATGTTTTCAAGGGGAGACTGGATAGGCGCTTGAGGGAAATAAACTTGCAGGGCTACAGGGATAGAGCGGGAAATGGGACTGACTGGATTGCTCTACAGAGAGCCGGCATGGACTCGATGGGCCGAATGGACTCCTTCTGTGCATCTATGACTCTATGTGGTGGCTGTGGATCACACTGGGGTCCACCAGCTCCCACATGCTGCAGCTGCAACACATCACCTGCCCTGCCAGCTCTATTGAATTTTATTTAACTAATTAGGTTTTCAAGTTCCGAAATACTCAATTGTCGATTAATAGTTTTTAATCTAGGTACTAACCTTGTTTAATTTATTAAATCTAGTTATGTGCTTTAGGTCGTTACTGTAACTTCGGCCACAGTCCTAATTAAACTCTAATATGATAGCAAAATACTGCGGATGCTGGAAATCCGAAATAACAACAGAAACCGCTGGAAAAACTCAGCCGGCCAGGCAGCATCCGTGGAGAGAGAAACAGAGTTAACGTTTCAGGTCGAAGACCTTTCGTCAGAACTGGAAAAAAGCAGGAAATGAAATAGATTTCAAGCAAGTATAATGCTGGGAAAAGGGGGAGGGGATGAAAGAACAAAAGGCAAGGTCAATGGTGGGATAGAAAGCAGGAGAGATTAAGAGACATTAAGAGATAATCAAGGCAAGAGGAGGTGCTCATGTGACAGGTAGAGGCTAAATGAAGTGTGAAATGCGCCGGCAGAATGAAGGACAGCTGCCAGCTTCTGGGAGGGAAAACAAGGCCAAACAAAAGACAGGGAGACAGGGAGAGAGAGAGAAACAGAATGAGACAGTGAGATAGAGAGAGAGAAACAGAGACAGAAAGGGAGACAGACAGACACAGGCAGACAGACACAGACAGAGAGAGACAGAGAGACACAGACAGACAGAGAGACACAGAGAGAGAGAGAGGGAGAGGGACAGAGAGAGAAAGAGACAGACAGGGAGAGATAGGGAGAATGAGACAGAGAGAGAGGGAGATATACAGTAAGAGAGAGAGAGAAAGAGAGGGAGAGAGAGACAGAGAGAATGAGAGGGAGAGAGAGCGAGAGAGACAGATAGAGAGAGAATGAGACAGAGAGAGAGAGAGAATGAGACAGTGAGAGAGGGAGAGACAGAGAGAATGAGACAGTGAGAGAGGGAGAGACAGAGAGAGAGAATGAGACAGTGAGAGAGGGACAGACAGAGAGACAGAGAGAGAGAGAATGAGACAGTGAGAGAGGGAGAGACAGAGAGAGAGAGAATGAGACAGTGAGAGAGGGAGAGAGAGAGAGAGAATGAGACAGTGAGAGAGGGAGAGACAGAGAGAGAGAGAATGATACAGTGAGTAAGGGAGAGGGAGACAGAGAGAGAGAATGAGACAGTGAGAGAGGGAGAGACAGAGAGAGAGAATGAGACAGTGAGAGAGGGAGAGACAGTGAGAGAGAGAATGAGACAGTGAGAGAGGGAGAGAGAGAATGAGACAGTGAGAGAGGGAGAGAGAGAATGAGACAGTGAGAGAGGGAGAGACAGAGACAGAGAGAGAATGAGACAGTGAGAGAGGGAGAGAGAGAATGAGACAGTGAGAGAGGGAGAGAGAGAGAATGAGACAGTGAGAGAGGGAGAGAGAGAGAATGAGACAGTGAGAGAGGGAGAGAGAGAGAATGAGACAGTGAGAGAGGGACAGAGAGAGAATGAGACAGTGGGAGAGGGAGAGAGAGAGAATGAGACAGTGGGAGAGGCAGAGAGAGGAGTCTCTGGGCTTCACGCTCCATCTGTGCCCAGTTAGCTGGAATGGGATCTGAGCTTCACACAGGTACATCCGATGGTGACGGTTAGACTGGATCTGGTGAGGATGACTTGTTGCCCAGACCGCTTCTTGTACCAAACGTCCATGGTGTGCTTGAGGGGCACGGAGATGAGATGGCGGAGGTGGCGGAATTGCTGCCGGCTCCATGTCCCCGGTAGACGCAATCTTCCCGCTCACACTTGGCCATCTTGATCGTTGGGGGGTAGCGTGCGTGATCCGTGCAGATTCTGGAGGGAGGGAAGAGAATGAATGGCCCTTTATACTCTGTCTTTCACAGTCTCAGCACCTCCCAAATGATCCACAGCCCTTCAAGCACTCTCCCAAACTGTCGTCATGTAGCAACACTCTCTCTTTCTCTCGGACTCTCTGTCTCTCTCTCTCTCTCTCTCTCACTCTCTCTCTCACTCTCTCTCTCTCTCTCACTCTCTCTGTCTCTCTCTCTGTCTCTCTCTGTCACTCTCACACATTCTCTTTCTTTGCCTCTCTCTCTCACTCTCTCTGTCACTCCCTCTCACTCTCTCTGTTTCTCACTCTTATTCTCTGTCTCTCTCACTGTGTCTCTCACTCTCTCGGTCTCTCTTTCCCTCACTCACTCTCACTCTCTGTCTCTCTCTCTCTCTCACTCACTCTCTCTGTCTCTCTCTCTCTCACACATTCTCTGTCTCTCTTTCTGCCTCACTCTCTACCTCGCACTCTCTCTCACGCTCTGTCTCTCTGTCACTCTCTCTGTCTCTCACACTCTCTCTGTTTCACTCCCTCTCACACTCTCAGACACATTCTCTTTCTTTGTCTCTCTTTCTCACTCTCTCTGTCTCACTCTCACTCTCTCTCTCACTCTCTCTGTCTCACTCTATCTCCCTCACTCTCACTCTCTCTCTCTCACTCTCTCTTTCTCTCTCTCTCTTTCTCTCTCTCTCTCTCTCTCTCTCTCTCTCTCTCTCTCTCTCTGTCTCACTCTCTGTCACTCCCGGTCTCTCTCACACATTCTCTTTCTTTGTCTCTCACTCTCACTCTCTCACTCTCACTCTCTTTCTCTCACTCTCTTTCACTCTCTCTTTCTCTCTCTCTCTCTGTCTCACTCTCACTCTCTGTCTCTCTCACTCTCACTCTCACTCTCTGTCTCATTCTCTCATTCTCTCTTTCTCTCTCACTCTCTCTCACTCTCTCTCTCACACACACACTCTCTCTCACTCTCTCTCACTCTCTCTCACTCTCTCTTTCTCTCTCTCTTTCTCTCTCTCTTTCTCTCTCCCTTTCTCTCTCACTCTCACTCTCTGTCTCACTCTCACTCACTCACACTCTCACTCTCTCTCACACTCTCTCTCTCTCACTCCCACTCTCACTCCCACTCTCACTCCCACTCTCACTCCCACTCTCTCACCCTCACTCACTCTCTCACTCTCACTCACTCTCTCACTCTCACTCACTCACACTCACTCACTCTCACTATTTCTTTGCCTCTTTCTCTTTCTCTCTCTCTCTCTGTCTCACTCTGTCTCACTCTCTCTGTCACTCTCACATTGTCTGTCTGTCTTTCTGTCTCACTCTCTCTGTCATTCTCACTCACTCTCGCTCTCACTCTCACTCTCACTCACTCTCACTCTCTCTAATTCTTTGTATCTTTCTCTTTCTCTCTCTCTCTGTCTCACTCTCTCTGTCTCTCTCACATTGTCTGTCTTTCTGTCTCACTCTCTCTGTCACTCTCACTCACTCTCACTCTCACTAATTCGTTGTCTTTTCTCTTTCTCTCTCTCTCTCTCTCTGTATCACTCTCTCTCACTCAGTCTCACTCTCTCTCTGTCTCTCTCACATTGTCTGTCTGTCTTTCTGTCTCACTCTCTCTCACACACACTATCTCTGTTTCACTCTCTCTCTCACTCTCTCTGTCTCACTCTCTCTCTCATACACACTCTGTTTCACTCTCTCTCACATTCTCTCTCTCTCTCGCATTCTCTCTGTTTCACTCTCTCTCTGTCTCACTCTCTCTCTCTCACACTCTCTCTGTTTCACATTCTCTCTGTCTCACTCTCTCTGTTTCACTCTCTCTCACACTCTCTCTGTTTCACTCTCTCTCTTTCACACTCTCTCTGTTTCACTCTCTCTCTCACACTCTGTCTCACTCTCTCTCTCTCACACTCTCTCTGTTTCACACTCTCTCTCACACACTCTGTTTCTCTCTCTCACACACACTCTCTCTCTGTTTCACTCTCTCACACACTCTTTTTCACTCTCTCTCACACACACTCTGTTTCACTCTCTCTCTCTCACACTCTCTCTGTTTCACTCTCTCTCACACACACTCTGCTTCACTCTCTCTCTCACACTCTCTCTCTCTCACACACATTCTCTCTCTCTCTCGCATTCTCTCTCCGAGCCTCTCCCATCGACTCCTCACTTACCTGTACGTCCAGGGAGAGAGGGAGCGGGAGATCTGATCTTGGCCCGAGGAAGAATCCTTCTGTTCCTCGCAGCTCTCGCCACTGCTGAGGTTGGAGTGTTGACTGATGTATTCGGCGGCGGCGGCTCGGTTGCAGGAGTGTTGGTGGGGCGTGGCACGGCTCTTTCGCCTCCTCCTGTGGAGCCCGAGTCTCTCACCCGCGGCGCAATGCAGCTGTTCGACCAGGAGCAGCGGCACCGGGAAGCAGAGCTGGGGAGAAACAAAAGGAAGAGAAATAGGTTTTGGGGGCGGACTGGAGGAGGGTCTGTCTGGGTCTGGGGGAAGGGTCTGTCTGGGTCTGGTGGGCAGCGTCTGTCTGGGTCTGGGGGGCAGGGTCTGTCTGGGTCTGGCAGGTGGTGTCTGTCTGGGTCTGGGGTGGTGACTGTCTGGGTCTGGGGGGTGGTGTCTGTCTGGGTCTGGGGGGCAGGGTCTGTCTGGGTCTGTGGGCAGGGTCTGTCTGAGTCTGGGGGCAGGGTCTGTCTGGGTCTTGGGGGTGGGCTTCTGTCTGGGTCTGGGGGGTGGGGTCTGTCTGGTTCTGGGGAGCAGAGTCTGTCTGGGTATGACGGGTGGTGTCTGTCTGGGTCTGGGGGGCAGGGTCTGTCTGGGTCTGGGGGCAGGGTCTGTCTGGGTCTGGGGGCAGGGTCTGTCTGGGTCTGGGGGCAGGGTCTGTCTGGGTCTGGGGGGTAGGGTCTGTCTGGGTCTGGAGGGTGGGGTCTGTCAGGGTCTGGGGGTGGGGTCTGTCTGCGTCTGGGGGGCAGGGTCTGTCTGGGTCTGGGGGCAGGGTCTGTCTGGGTCTGGGGGGCAGGGTCTGTCAGGGTATGACGGGTGGTTTCTGTCTGGGTCTGGGGGTGTTGTCTGTCTGGGGCTGGGGGGCAGGGTCTGTCTGGGTCTGGGGGCAGTGTCTGCCTGGGTCTGGGGGCAGGGTCTGTCTGGGTCTGGGGGGCAGGGTCTGTCTGGGTCTGGAGGGTGGGGTATGTCAGTGTCTGGGGGTGGGGTCTGTCTGCGTCTGGGGGGCAGGGTCTGTCTGGGTCTGGGGGGTAGGGTCTGTCTGGGTCTGTAGGGTGGGGTCTTTCTGGGTCTGTGGGGCAGGGTCTGTCTGGGTCTGGGGGGCAGCGTCTGTCTGGGTCTGGAGGATGGTGTCTGTCTGGGTCTGGGGGATGGTGTCTGTCTGGGTCTGGGAGGTGGTGTCTGTCTGGGTCTGGGGTGGTGACTGTCTGGGTCTGGGAGGTGGTGTCTGTCTGGGTCTGGGGTGGTGACTGTCTGGGTCTGGCGGGCAGGGTTTGTCTGGGTCTGGGGTGGTGTGTGTCTGGGTCTGGGGGTGGTGTCTGTCTGGGTCTGGGGGTGGTGTCTGTCTGGGGCTGGGGGATGGTGTCTGTCTGGGTCTGGAGGATGGTGTCTGTCTGGGTCTGGGGGATGGTGTCTGTCTGGGTCTGGGAGGTGGTGTCTGTCTGGGTCTGGGGTGGTGACTGTCTGGGTCTGGCGGGCAGGGTTTGTCTGGGTCTGGGGTGGTGTGTGTCTGGGTCTGGGGGTGGTGTCTGTCTGGGTCTGGGGGTGGTGTCTGTCTGGGGCTGGGGGGCAAGGTCTGTCTGGGTCTGGGGGCAGGGTCTGTCTGGGTCTGGGGGCAGGGTCTGGCTGCGTCTGGGGGGCAGGGTCTGTCTGGGTCTGGGGGCAGGGTTGTCTGGGTCTGGGGGGTGGGGTCTGTCTGGGTCTGGGGTGCAGGCTCTGTCTGGGTCTGGGGGGTGGTGTCTGTATGGGTCTGGTGGGCAGGGTCTGTCTGGGTCTGGGGGGCAGGGTCTTTCTGGGTCTGGGGGCAGGCTCTGTCTGGGTCTGGGGTGCAGGGTCTGTCTGGGTCTGGGGGCAGGGTCTGTCTGGGTCTGTGGGCAGGGTCTGTCTGGGTCTGGGGGCAGGGTCTGTCTGGGTCGGGGGGCAGGGTCTATCTGGGTCTGGGGGGCAGGGTCTGTCTGGGTCTGGGGGGCAGGGTCTGTCTGGGTCTGGGGGCAGGGTCTTTCTGGGTCTGGGGGGCAGGGTCTGTCTGGGTCTGGGGGGCAGGGTCTGTCTGGGTCTGGGGGCAGGGTCTGTCTGGGTCTGAGGGCAGGGTCTGTCTGGGTCTGAGGGCAGGGTCTGTCTGGGTCTGGGGGCAGGGTCTGTCTGGGTCTGGGGGAAGGGTCTGTCTGGGTCTGGGGGCAGGGTCTGTCTGGGTCTGGGGGCAGGGTCTGTCTGGGTCTGGGGGCAGGGTCTGTCTGGGTCTGGGGGCAGGGTCTGTCTGGGTCTGGGGGCAGGGTCTGTCTGGGTCTGGGGGCTGGGGGCTGGGTCTGTCTGGGTCTGGGGGCAGGGTCTGTCTGGGTCTGGGGGCAGGGTCTGTCTGGGTCTGGGGGCAGGGTCTGTCTGGGTCTGGGGGCAGGGTCTGTTTGAGTCTGGTTGAGAGGGGTCTGTCTCGGTCTGGAATACGGGGTCTGTCTGGGTCTGTGGGACAGTCTGTCTCTCTCTATCTCGCTCCCTCTCCCTCTGTCTCTGCCTGTCTGTCTCTCTCTATCTCTGTTTCTCTCTCTCTCTCCACAGCTCCCGCTCCCTCTCTCCCGGGTAGTACAAGTAAGTGTGGAGTTGCTGAAGGTGCTCAGAGAGAGAGAGAGAGAGAGAGAGAGAGGGAGACAGAGAGAGAGGGAGACACAGAGAGAGGAAGACAGAGAGAGAGGGTGACAGAGAGAGAGGGAGACAGAGAGAGAGGGAAACAGAGACAGAGAGAGAGAGAGAGAGAGAGGGAGACAGAGAGAGAGGGAGACAGAGAGAGAGAGAGAGACAGAGAGAGAGGGAGACAGAGAGAGAGGGAAACAGAGAGAGAGGGAGACAGAGAGAGAGAGGGAGACAGAGAGAGAGAGGGAGACAGAGAGAGAGGGAGACAGAGAGAGAGGGAGACAGAGAGAGAGGGAGACAGAGAGAGAGGGAGACAGAGAGAGAGGGAGACAGAGAGAGAGGGAGACAGAGAGAGAGAGAGACAGAGAGAGAGAGAGAGACAGAGAGAGAGGGAGACAGAGAGAGAGGGAGACAGAGAGAGAGGGAGACAGAGAGAGAGGGAGACAGAGAGAGAGGGAGACAGAGAGAGAGGGAGACAGAGAGAGAGGGAGACAGAGAGAGAGGGAGACACAGAGAGAGAGAGAGACACAGAGAGAGAGAGAGACAGAGAGAGAGGGAGACAGAGAGAGAGGGAGACAGAGAGAGAGAGAGAGTGGGAGAGACACAGAGAGAGAGGGAGACAGAGAGAGAGAGAGACAGAGAGAGAGAGAGAGACAGAGAGAGAGGGAGACAGAGAGAGAGGGAGACAGAGAGAGAGGGAGACAGAGAGAGAGGGAGACAGAGAGAGAGGGAGACAGAGAGAGAGGGAGACAGAGAGAGAGGGAGACAGAGAGAGAGGGAGACACAGAGAGAGAGAGAGACACAGAGAGAGAGAGAGACAGAGAGAGAGGGAGACAGAGAGAGAGGGAGACAGAGAGAGAGAGAGAGTGGGAGAGACACAGAGAGAGAGGGAGACAGAGAGAGAGGGAGACAGAGAGAGAGGGAGACAGAGAGAGAGGAAGACAGAGAGAGAGGAAGACAGAGAGAGAGGGAGACAGAGAGAGAGGGAGACAGAGAGAGAGGAAGACAGAGAGAGAGGGAGACAGAGAGAGAGGGAGACAGAGAGAGAGGAAGACAGAGAGAGAGAGGGAGACAGAGAGAGAGGGAGACAGAGAGAGAGGGAAACAGAGACAGACAGAGAGAGACAGACAGAGAGCGACAGCCAGAGAGAGACAGACAGAGAGAAACAGACAGACAGACAGAGAGAGACAGGGCGAGAGAGAGAGAGAGGGAGAGATAGAGAAGAGACAGAGAGATAGAGACAGCGAGAGAGAGAGTGAGAGTGAGAGAGAGCGAGAGAGACAGACAGATAGACAGAGAGACTGACAGGCAGAGAGATAGACCGGGCGAGAATGACAGAGAGAGAGTGAGAGAGACAGAGACAGCAAGAGAGAGAGGGAGATAGCAAGAGAGGGAGACAGAGAGAGAGAGAGAGAAACAGAGAGAGAGAGAGACAGACAGACAGAGAGAGAGAGAGACAGAGCGAAACAGAGAGAGAGAGACAGACAGAGAGACAGACAGAGAGAGAGACAGAGAGAGAGACAGAGAGAGAAAAACAGCAAGAGACAGAGAGAGAGGGGGAGAGTGTTTGTGGGAGAGCGAGAGAGAATTTGAATAAAGAACAGAGTGGAGCTCACTGAGGCCAGGGAATGCAAAGCAGAGAGAGAGAGAGAAAGAGAAAGAGAGCGCGAGAGAGAGAGAGAGAAAGGGAGAGAGTGAGAGAGAAAGAGAAAGAGAGAGTGAGAGAGAGAGAGAAAGGGAGAGAGAGAGAGAGAAAGAGAAAGAGAGAGAGAGTGAGAGAGAAAGGGAGAGAGAGAGAGCCATCACCCATCCCCTCCTCGACCTTTCACCCCTCTGTGGTTCTGCTCTCCCCCCGGCCCATCGCCCTATTCCCAAACACAAGTCTCCCACCCGCACCCCCTCCCGATGCGAGCAGCAGCGGCCCTTTAAACCCCCCTGGGCCGACTCGGGGGACTCACCAGTGTGAAGATCTTCATGTTGAGGCCGGGAGCTGCGTCCTGCACTGATCGGGTAGCGGGATCACTGGCTCGAGCGAGGAACTCTGTCTGGGCTTCCCCTCCGTCACTATTTAAACTCTCCGTCCCTCCCACGCTCGCTCCCTCGCTCCCTCCCTCCCTCCCTCGCTCTTTGTTTGTTTGTTAATCTTTTCCAATCTGTGCGGGAGCGGAGAGGGGGAGGGTTTTGGAAAATGGGGGCCCAGGATTCCCCTCGTTTTCCATGGCAACGGTTGCTAGGCCCGGCAGTGAGCGGAGGGAAGGCTTTGGATGGTGCGGAGTGTGAGGTGGGAGTGGGGAGAGGGGAAGATGGGAGGGCAGGGAGGGGGAAGTTGAGGAAGGGGAGGGGAGCGTCGGGTGTGTGTGAGGGAGGGGAGGTTGGAGGAGGGAGGGGGAGGGTGGGGAGGGCAAGAGTCGGGGTGGGGGAGGGTGAGGAGGGGAGGGTGGGTAAGTTTGGGACTGGGGAGGGATGGAGGGGAGGGGGAGAGTGAGTTGTGAGACCGGGACACCCCAGGGTTCCCCACGCTCCCCCGAGCCATTTAAGGAGATATTTGGGCAGGTGACCAAAAGCTTGGTCAAAGAGGCAGGTTTTAAGGATCATCTTCAAGGAGGAGTGAGAGAGGCGGAGAGGTTTAGGGAGGGAATTCCAGAGCTTAGGGCCCCGGCAGCTGAAGGCACGGCCGATGGTGGAGCGATGGAGATGAGGGAGTACCCCGTGTGTGTGTTTGTTTAATGTGTCTCCCGGGTAGCCCCAGTGAGAGTGACTCACTGTCACTGTGACTCACTCCCTCCCTCCTGGAACTGCAGACGAAGCAGTCACTGGTTTATTTTTTTTCCGCTTTCTCTCTCCTGTCTCCATGGAGACTCTACCTGACTGATCAGCCTGTGCGGCCCTTACCTGATGGAGCAGCGAATGAGTTTTGCTGGAAGGGGAGGAGTATTCCATCGCTAGGGCGGGCGGGGGTGGGGTTTGGGAGGAGTATGCCATCGGGACTTCCTCTTGTCTTGACTGCAGTCTGATGGCGGTTAGATTGGTTGTGTTTGGGGAGGACAGTGTGGGCGGGCATGGCAGGGGAGGGGGGGGAACCACCTCCATTTCCATTTCCTTCTCGGCCCATGTCACGGAGCTGTGACCAGGGACAGTAACCAAGGGTGGGATCACCGTGTGTGGGAGGGAGTCACGGTGACACTAAGTCACTCTCACTAGGGCTACCCGGGAGACAGTGAATTGACCTCAACTGCCTTCTGTGGTAGAGAATTCCACAGGTTCACCACTCTCTGGGTGAAGAAATTCCTCCTCATCTCAGTCCTAAATGGCTTACCCCTTATCCTTAGACTGTGACCTCTGGTTCTGGACTCCCCCGCCATCTGGAACATCCTTCCTGCATCTAGTCTGTCTAGTCCTGATAGAATTTTATAAGTTTCAATGAGATCCCCTCTCATTCTTCTAAACTCTAGCGAGTACAAGCCCAATCGTCCCAATCTCTCTTCATACGTCATTCCTGCCATTCCAGGTATCAGTCTGGTGAATGTTCGCTGCACTCCCTCCATGGCAAGAACATCCTTCCTCAGATAAGGCGACCAAAACTTCACACAATACTCAAGGTGTGCTCTCAACAAGGCCTAGTACAATTGCAGCAAGACATCCTTGCTCCTGTACTCGAATCCTCTCGCTGTGAAGGCCATTTGCCTTCTTAACCGCCTGCTGTACCTGCTTGTTTTCCTTCAGCGACTGGTGCACAAGGACTCCCAGATCTCGTTGCACTTCCCCTTTTCCCAATCTATTGCAGTTCAGATAATAATCTGTCTTCCTGTTTTTACCACCAAAGTGGATAACCTCGCAGTTATCCACATTATACTGCATCTGCCATGCATCTGCCCAATCACCCAACCTGTCCAAATCATACTGGAGTTTCTCTGCATCCTCCTCACGGCACACACGCCCACCCAGCTTTGTGTCGTCGGCAAACTTGGAGATATTACATCGAGTTACCTCGTTTAGATCATTAATATATATTGTGAATAGCTGTGGTCCTAGCACCGATCCCTGTGGTACCCCACTAGTCACTGCCTGCCACTCGGAAAAAGACCCGTTTATTCCAACTCTTTGCTTCCTGTATGCCAACCATTTCGCTATCCAAGTCAGTACCTTACCCCCATTCCCATGTGCTTTAACTTTGCACGCTAATCTCTTATGTGGGACCTTATCGAAAGCCTTCTGAAAGTCCAAATACACCACATCCACTGAAGTTTCTCCTGAATTCCCAACTGGATTTATTAGTGACTTTTATATTTATTGCCCCATAAATATGATGAGATTCTGTTAAGCTGACCAGTATGTTGTTGTACTTTGTCTTTTTCTGATGAATGAAACATTACTGAGCCCCTGTACCCGTGTTATGGGATGAAGTGCCAGACAAGTAAAGGCACAACGTCTGGGTGTGAATCTAATAATAACCTCACGGACCGTATAGGTGTGATAACCAGACGGGCTTGTGGTTATAGTCTGGTCACAGATGGACTAAATTCCCTGAATTAGCAGGAGTTCAGGAGACGGTCAACAGACGGGTCCAAACAATCCCATTTCCTGAGCGGTAACCAAGCTTGTGTCTAAGAACAGGCCACTTAAGCCGTTGTCAGTTGGAATAGACTCGAGAAGATCGCGCGTGAATCCACTGTACTTCTATTCTCCAGATTGAGGGAATTGTCACCCGATCTGTGTTATGCAGCGCTCTTAATAAAGCCTGGAGAGACAAGTTGTGTTGTTGTGAGCTTGATTATCTGGTATCCGAAACCCTAGGACTCCCGATCATTAGAGTCAACCTCAGTGTGTGGAAAGGGATTCCCTGGTGTATCCCACCCGCTGACACACCAGAGTGTCCACATTGTGACTGCGTTGGTTCGATACCAATGTTTCCGATGCCTTTAATCACACCCAGGACTGAACCATGTTAACATAGAAACATGAAACATAGAAGATAGGAGCAGGAGTAGGACATTCAGCCCCTCGAGCCTGCTCCGCCATTCAATGAGATAATGGCTGATCATCCAAATTCAGTACCCTGTCCCTGCCTTCTCTCCATATCCCTTGATCTCTTTAGTTTTAAGAAATATATCTAACTCCTTCTTGAATATATTTAATGAATTGGCCTCTACTGCCTTCTGTGGTAGAGAATTCCACAGGTTCACCACTCTCTGGGTGAACAAATTCCTCCTCATCTCAGTCCGAAATGGCTTACCCCTTATCCTTAGACTGTGACCCCTGGTTCTGGACTCCCCGGCCATCGGGAACATCCTTCCCGCATCTAGTCTGTCTAGTCCTGTTAGAATTTTATAAGTTTCAATGAGATCCCCTCTCATTCTTCTAAACTCCAGTGAGTATAAGCCCAATGGACCCAATCTCTCCTCATACGCCAATCCTGCCATCCTGGGTATCAGCCTGGTGAATCTTCGCTGCACTCCCTCCATGGCAAGAACATCCTTCCTCAGATAAGGCGACCAAAACTGCACACAATACTCAAGATGTGGTATCACCAAGGCCCTGTACAACTGCAGCAAGACATCCTTGCTCCTGTACTCGAACGCTTTCGCTACGAAGGCCAACATACCATTTGCCTTCTTAACCGCCTGCTGCACCTGCATGCTTACCTTCAGCGATTGGTGCACAAGGACACCCAGATCTCGTTGCACTTCCCCTTCTCCCAATCTGTTGCCATTCAGATAATAATCTGCCTTCCTATTTTTGACACCAAAGTGGATAATCTCGCATTTATCCACATTATATTGCATCTGCCATGCTTCTGCCCAATCCGCCAACCTGTCCAAATCATACTGGAGTTTCTCGGCATCCTCCTCACGGCACACACTCCCACCCAGCTTTGTGTCGTCTGCAAACTTGGAGATACTACATCCAATTCCATCTTCCAGATCATTAATATATATTGTGAATAGCTGGGGTCCTAGGACCGATCCCTGCGGTACCCCACTAGTAACCGCCTGCCAATCGGAAAAAGACCCATTTATTCCAACTCTTTGCTATCTGTCTGCCAACCAGTTCTCTCTCCAAGTTAAAACCTTGCCCCCAATCCCATGTGCCTTAACTTTACACGCTAATCTCTTATGCGGGACCTTATCGAAAGCCTTCTGAAAGTCCAAATACAGCACATCCACTGGTTCTCCCTTATCTATTTTACCAGTTACATCCTCAAAAAATTCCAGTAGATTAGTCAGGCACGATTTACCTTTTGTAAATCCATGTTGACTTTGTCCGATCCTGTCACTGTTTTCCAAGTGCTCAGCTATTACATCTTTTATAATGGACTCTAGCATTATCAGCCCCTGGGGATTTATCAGCCTTCAATCCCGCCAATTTCCCTAACACCATTTCCCTACAAATACTGATTTCTTTCAGTTCCTCCCTTTCATCAGACCCTATGTTCCCCGACAATCTCAGCAATCTCTATTCTATTCTATGATTTCTCGAATTTGTAACAACACACGGTGAAGATAGCATGGGATGGGTTTTGGGATTATGTGCATATTAGTGTGACGCTGGAGCACATTGAACAGATTTGATGTATCCGGTGAGGTGGATGGGGAATCAGACATGCAGCAGGAGGGGGAGCTAATCAGACTTGGGGCAGCAGGAAAGTAAAGTAGGGGAAAGGAGCAGAC
Organism: Squalus acanthias; assembly: GCA_030390025.1. Lineage (NCBI taxonomy): Eukaryota > Metazoa > Chordata > Chondrichthyes > Squaliformes > Squalidae > Squalus > Squalus acanthias. The sequence goes on from CM059452.1 coordinate 99,259, forward strand.
ATAGAGCTTGAGGGCGAACCGATGTGGGATTGATCGGGCACGGAGCAGGAGAGGACGAAGGGCAAGGGTAACATTAGGATTGCAGCAGGTGGGGGCAGTAATAAAGGGTTAGGGAACAGTTGGGGTGGAGGAAGATTGTAGAGTTGGAGGCGGTTAAAGATGCAGGCGACATTCAGGCATGGAGCAGGTGGGGTGGAAAATGTATCTGGGGAAGTGAAGTTATGGCAGAATCAGACATCGAGCTGGGGAGAAACAGATGTGGAACCGGGGAGGGAGGGAATGGGTGTGGGCGGGGGGCGGGGGGAGGTGGAAGCAGAGAGATAAAAGGCAAGGATTTCAGACACGGAGCAGGGCGAGCTGAAAACAAACTGGGAACGGCAGCACAGAGAAGCAGGAAGGGGACTGAGACACGAAGCAGTGGCAAGAGGTAGCCTGAACTTTTAATATTTATATTAAATACAAATACTAATTACCAAATGAATTTAATGTTCAGAGTTTCCCAGTCGCATAATAAATATAATCCGAAACTGCTAAAAGAAAGATTAAAAGAAAATGTGAAATTACATCACGACCACTAAAAATTAACAGGCCGACGAAGCAGAACCGTCACTTGTTTACCGCACACATTGGCTGATTCAGTTCCAGTTACTGAAACACGGAGCCTGATACTGACGGGTTTGAACATCCTGATCAAGGCCCAGACTGTTACTGATTAACTAGAGACTATTTTCTAGAGATTATAATTAGCGATCTTTGTCGTTTGGTATCTTTGCCCTTCTCTGGTCCGATAATAAAGAGGTTTTATGGTGAGCAATGAAATCTAATTGAGGATCTGAAACAGATTCCCGCTACAGAACACGGTTTCACTGCGGGGTCTTCAGAACCGCAGATGGAAGAGCTGTGGGGAAATGTGTTCATTGTTACCACACAGAGGATTAATGACTTTGATTAAAAGGTCAGTAATTTATCAGAACAATTCAAACTAAATGAGACCGTGTGTGATTCAGATCGAGCCCTGCACCAGAGAACAGGGCGGGGAGGGATTGTATTGATCAGGCTGAAGGGGGTGTTTATGACTGTGAGGTGTAACTGATCTTTACTCAGGGTGTGTTCATTAACCTGCAGAACTCACAGCACTAACTTAACGGGAATCTGTGTAACCAGAATCAGGAGCCGCAGGACAAGGTAAGGACCCAGAACATACTGAGTAAAATTATTGCGTTTTAAGGTAGCGGAAACCGCCGTTTATTTTGTGCAGTACTTCAAAGATAGAGACAAGTTAACATCACAATAGTGGACAGGTAACAACGTATGTATTTTCAGAAATTAATATACTGGGAGTTGTGGGATTTCACAGAATAAAAGTTCCAAATGCAATTTCACACGCTAAAATTCTACTGCTGTAAATAGTATTCAAGTACATTTATCATGTAAAACACGCTTAGGAACAAAGAGTCGGAGGTCGATTTCATAGAAACATAGAATCATTCAGCACAGAAGGCCCATCGAGCCTGTACCAGAACTTTGAAAGTGCAATGAAATTAGTCCCACTCCACTGCTCTCTCCCCTGAGCCCTACAATTTTCTGCACTTTTATTATTTATCCAATTCCATTTTAAAAGTTACGATTGCATTTTCTTCCACCATTCCTTCAGGCATTTCATGCCAAATATATAATAACACGATGCCGAAAACTATCTCCTCATCTCACCTCTGGCTCTTTTGCCAATTGCATTAAATCTGTGCCTTCTTTAAACCGACCGTTCTGTCAGTAGATACAGTTTCTCCTTATTTATTCCATGAAAAAAGCGAAATGTTTCATAATTTTAACTCCTCGATTAAATCTCGTCATAACCTTCTCTGATTTAAGGAGAACAATTCCATCTTCTCCAGTCTCTTCATGTCACTGAAGTCCCTCATTTCTGTTACCACGCTAGTAGATCTCCTCTGCGCCCTCTGCAAGGCTCCCACAGCCTTCCTAAAGTGTGGTGTCCAGAATTGAACACAATGCTCCAGGTGCGACCTAGCCAGTGTTTGGTAAAGGTTCAGCATAACTTCCTTGCTTTGCACTCTCTGGGCACAACTGTGGTAGATGGAGATCAGTGTGGGAAAGTGTGAGGTCATTCACGTTGGATCTAAAAAGAATAGATCAGAGTATTTTATAATTGGTTCGAAGTTAGGAAATGTGGATGTGCAGCGAGAACTCGGGGTCCAAGTACAGAAATCACTGGAAGCGAGTTGATGGGTACCAAAAATAAGTAGAATTCTAAAGGAATGTTGGGCTTTATCTCGAGGGCTGGAATGCAAAGGGGTAGAAGTTCTGTTCCAGCTGTACAGAGCTCTGGTTAGACCCATTTAGAGAACCGCACCTCGGGAACAATATCTTGGCTTTGGAGGTGGTGCAGCTCAGATTCACCAGAATGATACCGGGGCTAAAAGCTTTAAATTATGAGGATAGATTGCATTGACGAAGCTTTTATTCCCTTGATTATACAAGATTAAGGGGTTATCTAATTGAGGTGTTTAAGATGATAAAGGAACTGCTAGGACAGAAAGAGTTAAACTATTTCCTTTGGTGGAAGAGATCAGAAAAAGGGGGCATAACCTTAAACGCAGAGCGAGGCCGTTCAGGGGTGATGTTAGAAAGCATTTCTTCAGACGCAGTGTAGTGGAAATCTGGAACACTCGCCCAAAAAAGCTGTTGAGGTTCGGTCAATTGAAAATTACAAAACTGTCATTGAAAGACTTATGTTAGGCAATGATATTTTGGATTACGGAAACCAGGCGGGGAGATGGAGTTAAGATACAGCTCAGCCATGATCGAATTGAATGGAGTGAAGAGTGAATGAATGGCCAACTCCTGTTCCTATGTTCCTATTCCTCTATTTATAAACCAATGGTCTCGTATACTTTTCTAAATGCTTATCGTCCTGTCCTGCCACCTTCAAAGATTTCTCTATGTGTACCCCAAGATTTTCTGTTCCTGCAACCCCTTTAAAATTGTAACATTTAGTTTATATCGCCTCATTCTTCCTTCCAAAGAGCATCACTTCACACTTCTCTCCGTTAAATTTCACCTGCCATGCGTCTGTCCATTTCACCAGACTGTCTATTTCCTCCTGAAAACTTCTGCTGTCCTACTCACGGTTTACGACTTACCCGAGATTCCTCTCATTTACAAACTTTTAAATTATGCTCTATATACCCAAGTCCAGATCACTAATATGTATCAAAAAGAGCAGTGATCCTACTTACAAAATTGGCTTAGTGGCAGGAGGCACAGGGTGATGGTCGAAGGCTGTTTTTGTGACTGGAAGCCTGTGTCCAGTGGTGTGCCGCAGGGATCGGTGCTGGGTCCCTTGCTGTTTGTAGCGCACATTAAAGATTTAGATATGAATGTAGGAGGTATGATCAGTAAGTTCGCAGATGATACGAAAATTGGTGGAGTGGCCAATAGCGAGCAGGGAAGCCTCAGGCTACAGGATGATATAGACGGGTTGGTCAGATGGGCAGAATAGTGGCAAATGAAATTTGAACCTGAAAAGTGTGAGGTGATGCATTTTGGGAGGACAATCAAGGCAAGGGAATACACAATGAATGGTAGGACCATAGGAAGGACAGAGAATCAAAGGGACATTGGTGTGCATGTACATAGATCTCTGAAGGCAGCAGGCTTAGAGGGTGCAGAATTCTTAAAGTGCATCCAGGAGAGCTTTTTGAGCCAGCATGTAGAAAGTCCTACAAGAGAGGGGGCGGTACTGGACCTAATTCTAGGGAATGTAGCCGGGCAAATGGTAGAAGTGTCAGTAGGAGAGCATTTTGGTGACAGTAACAATAATTCGGTGAGATTTAAGGTAGTCATGGAAAAGGACAAAGATGGACCGGAAATTAAGGTTCTAAATTGGAAGAAGGCCGATTTTAATATTAAAAGGCAGGATCTGGTCAAAGTGGACTGGGATCAGCTACGTGTAGGAAAATCCACATCAGAGCAGTGGGAGTCTTTCAGAAAGGAAATAGAGAGACGACAACACCAACATATTCCCGTAAAGGTCAAGGGTGGGACCAACAAGCCCAGGGATCCCTGAATGTCAAGGGCTTTACAAGAATGGATTAGGAAAAAAAGGGAGGCTTTTGGCAGATACAAAGGACTAAAAACAGTGGAAGCCCTAGAGGAGTATAGAAAGTGCAGGGTGGTACTTAAAAAAGTAATTTGGTGAGCGAAGTGGGGGCATGTAAAAACACATGCAGGCATAATAAAGGAAAATCCCAAGGTGTTTTATAAGTATATTAAGGGCAAGAGGATAACCAGGGAAAGAAGAACTATTAGGGACCAAAGTGGCAATCTGTGTGTAGAGCCGGAAGATGTAGGTGATGCTTAAAATGAATATTTGGCATCTGTGTTCACTATGTAGGCATAGAAATCAGGCAGGGGGATTGTGATATACTTGAACAAATTAGTATTGAGAGGGAGGAGGTACTAGCGGTTTTAGCGGGCTTAAAAGTGGATAAATCCCCAGGACCAGACGAGATGTATCCCAGGCTGCTGTGTGAGGCAAGGGAGGAGATTGCAGGGGCTCTGACACAAATTTTCAGAACCTCTCTGGCCACAGGGGAGGTGCCAGATGACTGGAGAACATCAAATGTAGTTGCTTTATTCAAGAAGGGTCGTAGGGATAAACCAGGAAATTACAGGCCAGTGAGCCTAACATCAGTGGTAGGGAAATTACTGGAAAAACTTCTGAGTGACAGAATTAGTCTCCACTTGGAGAGGCAAGGATTAATCAAGGATAGTCAGCATGGCTTTGTCAAGGGGAGATAATGTCTGACCAATTTGATTGAGTTTTTCAAGGGGGTGACTAGGTGAGTGGATGAGGGTAGTGCAGTTGATGTAGTCTACATGGACTTCAGTAAGTCTTTTCACAAATTCCCACATAGGTGACTATTCAAGAAGGTAAGAGCCCATGGGATCCAGGGCAATTTGGCACATTGGATCCAAAATTGGCTTAGTGGCAGGAGGCAGAGAGTGATGGTCGAAGGTTGTTTTTGTGACTGGAAACCTGTGTCCAATGGTGTACCGCAGGCATCGGTGCTGGGTCCTTTGCTGTTCGTAGTGCACATTAATGATTTAGATATGAATGTAGGTGGTATGATCAGCAAGTTCGCAGATGACACGAAAATTGGTGGAGTGGTAAATAGCGAGGAGGGACGCCTCAGGCTACAGGACGATATTTACGGTTTGACTAGATGGGCAGAACAGTGGCAAATGGAATTTAACCCTGAAAAGAGTGAGGCGATGCATTTTGGGAGGACTAACAAGGCAAGGGAATACACAATGAATGGTCGGACACTAGGAAGGACAGAGGATCAGAGGGACCTTGGTGTGCACGTACATAAATCATTGAAGGCAGCAGGACAGGTAGATACGGTGGTTAAAAAGGCATATGGGATACTTGCATTCATTAACCGAGGCATAGAATATAAGAGCAGGGAGGTTATGATGGAGCTGTACAAAACGCTAGTTAGGCCACAGCTGGAATACTGTGTGCAGTTCTTGTCGCCACACTATAGGAAGGATGTGATTGCATTAGAGAGGGTGCAGAGGAGATTCACCACGATGTTACCTGGGCTGCAGCGCTTCAGCAATGAAGAGAGACTGGACAGGCTGGGGTTGTTATCCTTAGAGCAGCGAAGGCTGAGGGGGGACCTGATTGAGGTGTATAAAATTATTAGGGGCATAGATACGGTAGATAGAAAGGAACTTTTCCCCTTAGTAGAGGGGTCAGTAACTAGGGGGCATAGTTTCAAGTTAAGGGGAAGGAGGTTTACAGAGGATTAGAGGAAACGCTTTTTCACCCAGAGGGTGGTTGGAACCTGGAACTCACTGCCTGAAAGGGTGATAGAGGTAGGAACCCTCACAACATTCAAGAAGCATTTAGATGAGCACTTGAAACGCCATAGCATACAAGGCTATGGACCAAGTGCGGGAAATTGGGATTAGGATAGATAGGGTTTGATGGCCGACGCGGACATGATGGGCCGGAGGGCCTCTTTCTGTGCTGTATAACTCTATGACTATGACAGGCAGATAAGGTGGTCAAGAATATATATGGGACACTTTCCATCATTAGCCGAGGAATAGTACATAAGAGCAGGGAGTTTATGATGGAGCTGTACAAAACGCTGATTGGGCCACAGCTGCAATACTGTGTGCAGTTCTGGTCGCCACACTATCGGAAGGATGCGATTGCATTCGAGAGGGTGCAGAGGAGATTCACCAGGATGTTACCTGGGCTGGAGCGTTTCACCAACATCCGCCAGTTTATACAGTAGAGAACGGAGTGATGTGGTGAATGGCTGCATTTTTCGGACTGGAGGAAGGAATACATTGGTCTTCCCTAGGATTCAGTGCTGAGACCACTGCTGTTTTTGATAAACATCAATGACGTAAAATTAGGGGTACAGGGCACAATTTCGAAATTTGCAAATGACACGAAACTTGGAAGCGCAGTAAAAATGAGAATTAGAGAAATTAACCTCAAGAGGGTATATAGGTTGGTGGAATGTGCGGACACATGACAGATTAAATTCAACGCAGACAAGTGTGACGAGCTATATTTTGGTTGGAAGATTGGGGAGAGTCAATATAGGCTAAATGGTACAATTTTACATTGGGTGTAATAACAGAGAGACCAGGGGATCTTTGAACGTGGCAGGACAAGTGAGTAAAGCAGTTAATAGAGCCTATGGGATCTGGGCTCTATAAGTAGAGGCTTAGACTACAAAAGACAAGAAGTATGTTAAACCGATATAAAAGTTCAGTTCGCACCCACCCCTTTCCCAGCTGGAGTATTGTGTCTAATTCTGAGCACCACAATTTAGGAAGGACATGAAGGCTTTCGGGAGGGTATAGAAGAGATTTACTAGAATAGTTCCAGGGATGAGGGATTATGTCAACGTGGATCGACTGGAGAAGCTGCGATCGTTCTCTTAGAGCACAGAAGGTTCAGTGGAGATTAGATACAGGTCTTTAAAATCACGAAGGGATTAGATAGAGTGAACAAAGAGAAACGGTTTCCAGTGGCTGAAGGGTCGATAACCAAAGGGAACATATTTAAGGTGATTGGCAAAAGAACCAGAGGCGACATAAGGAAAACCTGTATTACACAACGTTTGGGTTACATTTGGAAAGCACTTCCTGATAAGGTGGTGGAATCAGATGCAATAGTAGCTTTCAAAAGCGAATTGAATAAATATTTGAAGGAGGAAACATTGCAGGGATATGGGGATAGATTGGAGGAATGGGACTAACTGAATTGCTATACGAAAGAGCCAGCGCAGACTGGATGGACCGAACGGCCTCCTTCTATGCTGTATGGAAAGAGCCAGCAAAGACTGGATGGACCGAACGGCCTCCTTCTATGCTGTACTATTCTATGCTTCTATGTCGTCATTGTCGCTGGGTTGTTACACCTCAATTTCAGAGCGACCAATCTGTACCTTTCTCCCTAAGGTGGCATTTGAATAGACACTAGCGAGATGTATTGGTGGAATAACATTCTTGAGAAGCAGAGCCAATTGCCTTCTAACACATGCCCAGCAATTTAGATTTACCAGATAAATTGTCAAATCAAGTTTCCGTTCGCGCAGAACCTTTGACCTAATTTTAATCTCCTGCCTCGGTAAGATTTCTGCAGATGCGGGTCTCACCTGCAGCTGCCACTTCATACAGTTTCTGGGCCATGTGGAATAGGGCCAGTGTCTTCTGGTAAATGTCCTAATGGTACAAAACATTGGGAACTCAGCTCCTAACTGTAATGTTTGCTGTTTTCAATATGAACGAGAAATCACGATTGGTGATCAAAAGTTGAAAGCTAATCATCGAAATTGAAATAACGTTTTTCACGCTGTTTCTGATTCCAAACAAAGTAATATATATTTCTGAATTAGACAATTACTGAAAGATTTATGTAACTATGATTGGTAGATATTGCAAGTAATAAATGCGAAAGACAATTGTCAGATATTTGAGATAAAATTGAGATGTTGCTGAATAGTCAGACTTGTGGAGCTTCTACACATTGTTACAAAGATTGTGTGTCGCAGTGACAAATTATTTTACTCCGATTTTCTTCTCAGTACGGTGAGCTGAAAGGATAAAAATTCATCCCGAAGTTTGATAAAAATTGCAGAATCGTTATACGATGTAATCACACATTGCATTTCAAAGTTCCGTGAAGACTCACTATAACTAGATTTACAACACACTGCCGCATGGACAAGTCAATAGAAACAGGCGCACTGTGTCAAACACTACTTTGAGCAACATGGTGATAACATCGTTAGATGTAAAGGGAATCTGCCTGTTCTATAGACGCTAATCTGTATTGAATACGAATTTTAGTTTGGAGCGATAACTACAGCCAAGGAATGACTAGAAAACTTATCATTTTTAATATTTTTCAGAATATTACATAGATCATAAGAATTAGGAGCAGAAGTAGGCCATACGGCTCCTCGAGCCTTCTCCGTCATTAAATAAGATCATTGGTTGATCTTCGACTTCAATTCCACTTTCCCAACTGATCCCATATCCCTTGATTCCCCTAGAGTCCAACAATTAATGTATCTCACCCTTGAACATACTTACCGATTCAGCATCCACATCCAAAAATTCATAACCCTCTGAGTGAAGAAATTCTTCCTCATCTCATTCTTAAATGGCCGACCCCTTATCCCGAGACTATGTCCCCTAGTTCGAGAATCGCCGGGCAACAACAACAACAACAACAACTTGTATGTATATAGCACCTTTAACGTAGTAACACGTCCCAAGGCGCTTTACAGGAGTGTTAGAAAACAAAATGTGACGCCCAGCCACATAAGGAGACATTAGGGCAGATGAACAAATGCTTGGTCAATGAGCTAGGTTTTAAGGAGCGTCTTAAAGGAGGAAAGACAGTTAGAGAGGCGGAGAGATTTAGGGAGCGAGTTCCAGAGCTTAGGGCCTCGGCAGTGGAAGGTATGGCCACCAATGGTTGAGCGATTATAATCAGGGATGCTCAAGAGGGCAGAATTAGAGGAGCACTGATAGCTCGGGGGGGTTGTGGGGCTGGAGGAGATTACAGAGATAGGAAGGGTCGAGGCCATGAAGGGATATGAAAACAAGGATGAGAATTTAATATTTTCACCCAGGCGAAACAACCTCTCAGCTTATACCCTGTCAATGCCCCTCTGAATCTTATATGTTTCAATGAAATTACCTCTCATTCTTCTAAACTCCACAGAGTATAGGCCAAGTCTACTCAATCTCTCCTCATAGGACAATCTTCTCATCCCAGTGGTCAGTCTAGTGAACCTGTCATAAGTTCTCGAGTCATTCCGTTCTCTGATAACTCAACAGTGCCCTGCTCCATTTACTACTCCATACATAAAGAAGCAGCCTATGACAGGCCAATTCAGGACCAGGACATTTTCCAGGCAGGTAACGTTTGTGCTGTGTCAGTGCCAGGCAATTACCAACTCTAACAGGAAAAGGTACAATCTCCCTCCAACATTTCGCGGCAACCAAATCGCTTAGTGCCGCCCCATCAACACCACGGAGGTCACCATCGACTAGATGATTAACGGGGACAGCCTTATCAACACTACAAGTGAAGAGTTCTCCACGATAAGTGTCCCTCTTTCTGACTGCTGAAAGCCTCTCCACCAGCTTCAGGTCTCATGTTATGAAGTAATCAGCAATTGTCTTAACGATATACCCACAACACCACTCATAAAGCTCGGCGTCAAACAAGACAAATCAGTCCGCTTGATTCTAAGTCTGTAATATCCACCCCGTCCACCAGCAGTGCACTATTGCTGTAGTGTGCACTATCCACAGCATCTCACGAAGCTAAGTTGGCATCGCCTCTCATATCTACTCTGTCTACCACTGATAAGGATTAGAGCAGCGAAGTTGTGAGATACCCGCTGCTCCAATATCCCCTGCAAGTCACTGCCGATCTTAACTTAGGCACATGTCATGGTCCCCTCATCGGAGTTAAGTGAAAATCCTGCAATTGCATTGTTAGAACAATCCTAGTAGTATCATCACCACAAGGATTGCAGCGATTCGAAAAGGCCAATCAGGACCTATGTGGGGCAGCGGGAGACGACAGATCAAAAGAAGCGGGTCGAGTGATAAACAATGGACCATTTTAACATGGAGATTTGTGAGCAAAAATACATTTATAGTGAAGAGGAACATTAGGCGCCTGCTAGCCTGGTATTGTCGGTACCATTTTCCCAATTCGAAACTGCATTCGGTGAAGATAATATGAGATGGACTCTGTAGTTTATGGGGGATTATGGGCGCACTTAGTGTGACGCTGGAGTAATTTGCATAGTTTTAATGTGTCCTTTGTGGTGAATGGGAAATCAGACATGAAACAAGATGGAGAGGGAAGCAAGGAATATAATCAGGTATAGAGGAGATGGAAAAGGAAAGACAGGGAGCATCAGATATAGAGCCGGAGAGCGAATGGATACAGTGGCTGAATCAGGAAACGTGCAGGAGGAAAGGAAGGCAAAGGGGTGAATTAGGATTGTAACAGGTGGGGGAGGGAAGGAAACATCAGGAACAGAACAGGTGGGGAACCAGAGATGAAGCACTGGAAGGAACGGAACGGAGAAGGGGAGAAGGAAGAGGGGGAATCAGACACAGAGGAGTCGGGCGATATTTTATAAAGTTTATATTATTAATGTTAAATGCCAATTGTAATTAGGACATTGATTTATTTTTCAGAGTTAGTCAGTTTCATAATTAATTGAATTTGCTGCCAGCTTTTTTAAGTAAAATTAAATGTAAATTTACAGCACCACCAATAAAAGTTAACTGGCCAATGATACAGTTCGCTTGTTTACCGGACACATTTGCTGATTCAGTTCCAGTAAGTGAAACCTGGACCCTGATACCCCTGGTTGTGAACAACCTGATCAAAGCTCACACTGTTACTCATTAACTGGAGATTATCTCCCGGATTTTATAATCGTTGCTTTGTTGCTAATAAATGACCAACATTGGAAACTAACCGGTTACTAGTCATGTGACGGGAATTGGGAACTCCATGTCAATCCAGATCAGGGGAACATTGTAAAAAGCCTGATACCCCGATTAATAGAGCCAGGATCCCAATGATTTACATTTACACAGAGTTAGAATCGCGTCAATGAAACAGCTAATGATCGAAAGGGAAGGTAATTGCAAAACATTAACGTGTTCACTCAGAGAGTTCACTGTGCCCTTCCCTCTGATGTTTGATCCCAATAAACTTGCAGTGATCTTTGTCCCTGGCTATCTGTGCCCTTTTATACTCCGATAATAGAGAGGTTTTATGGTGAGTCATCAAATCGAATTGAGACACGAAACTGATTCCGGCTACAGAACGCGGTCTCTCCGCGGGGTCTTCTGAACCGCAGATGGAGGAGCTGAGGGGGAGACGTAGTCATTGTTGTCGCAATTAATATTAATGACTTTGGTTAAAAGATCAGTATTTCATCAGAACAATTCAATTCGAATAAAACCGTGTGTGATGCAGATCGAGCCCTGCACCAGAGAACAGGGTGGGGAGGGATTGTACTGATTAGGCTGAAGGTCGGGTTTATGACTGTGATGTGGAGCTGATCTTTACTCAGGGTGTGTTCATTTACCTGTAGAACACACAGAGCTAACTTACTTGGACTCTCTGGAACCAGAATCAGGAGCCGCAGGACAAGGTAAGGACCCGGAATATACTGAGCACAATTATAGTGCTTTAATAAACCGGAGTGGACTCATCATCTTGTTTTTTTGTGTAATTTGTCAATGATATTGAAATGCTTTTATGTCCATGTTGAGTAAGGTAAGAAAGGATTGTTCATTTCAGAAATTAACTTAATGGAAGCAGCGCCACTTAACAAATGAAAACCTCAAAATGGAAACTCCCACGCTAAAATGATACTGCTATAATCAGTATTAAAACATATATTTCCCATTTGTGACACGGATATGAGCAAAAACGTAGATCGAGTCTCTTCAACATAACACAGTTAGCATAACTATCACCGAAATCCATAGCTTCCAGCCACGGGAGGTTCACCTTTGACCCGCATTGACCTCAGGATGCTGGGTCTCTTTGGTGCTCAACCGAGTCAAATATCGCCTTGTTGTCGAGGCGATTAACGGTCACCTCTGCTTTGGTCCTTAACTCTTGTGTCTGCGACCAAGTCGCGATCCGAGCATTTCAGGCACCACCCGAACTGAGCGTCCCTGAGCAGGTTATTGATTAGTGAATGTTGTTTGATGGCGCTATCGATGAGTTCATCCATCACTTTGCTGATCATTGTGAGGTGGCTGGTAGGGCGCGAATTGGCTGGATTCTATCTGTTCTTAATTTTGTGGGTAGGACCTTGCTGGTCATCCAATACACATCCATAAAGAGCAAGAATTCCAGTTGCACAGACAAACAACCATGGTCAGCATGTGAGGTAAGAAGCAGAATAAAGCTAAAGGAAGTGACTCTCACTAATATCAAGAAAAGCAGTAATCCAGAGGACTGGGAGAAATATAGAAAACAACAAAGGACACAAAGAAAATATTGAGACCTGAAAAAGGGAAATAGAACAAAAACTTGCAAGTAATATAAAAGCTAATAGTAAAAATTTATGTGAATATATTAAGATTAAGAGGGTGACTGAGAGAGATGGGGCCCATAAAGGAGAAACACAGATGATACGGTAATAGCTAACCAGGTCACAGCAGATTTATATAACTAATACTTTACACCGGTTTCCACAGTAGATGAAAAGGACAAATAACAGCGATAGAACGGACAATAAAATTAAATCAATGGGAGGAACTTACTGTATATATAACAGTAAAAATGTTGATGGAGAAAATAATGGGACTTAGGATAGATAAATCTCTGAGAGCTGATGATTTCCACCAAAGGTTATTAGAGTGGGGGTGGAAATTGCAGAAGCGTTAGTTAGAATCTTTCACAGCATTCCTGATTCTGGAATTGTGCTGTTAGAATGGAAATTGCTATCGTCACTCCAATATTTAAATGGGTAATTTAGAAAAATAGGTAACTACATGCGTACTAGTTTAATGTCGATTGAGGGGAAGCTACTAGAATCGATCATTAAGGATAGAGTGACTGAGTATTGGAGTAAAATGAGCTGAGCAGAGAGAGCATTCATGGTTTTATTAAAGGTCAGTCATGTCTGACTAATCTAGTTGAATATTTTGAAGATATCACTAATAAGGTGCCTATGGGTGTTATCTGCGTGGGCCTGCAGAAGACATTCGATAAGGGACCTCAAATAAGGGTGCATAATTGGCAAAAATTAGAGCTCATGGAAGTGGAGGCAGCCTTTTGACTTGGATTAGAAATTGTTAGGGAGTTAGGAGAACGAGTGGAGCTCAATGGTGTGCAGACAGATTGGCAGGTTACAAAAGCCTGGCATATATTCGCTTCAGTATCGAATATTGTGGGGCGATCTGACCTAGGTGTTTAAAACGTTGAAAAGATTCGATAGGATAGATAGAGAGAAACGATTTCCCCTGATCTGGGAATCAACAACGGGAGGGTATAACTGAACCTTAGAATCAGACCCTGACCTAGTGAAACTACAAAATAGACAAAGTACCACAAGTGGAATTTTTAACAGGAAGATGTGTGGTCAAACAAAAAAGAATACTAAAAGAAAACATTATCCAGCTGGGTAATGCTGGTGCATTATTGTCGGTACCATTTCTGCACAAGAGCTGGGAAGTGGGATTTAGCACGATAATTTTTTTTCAACCGGCACAGACACGGTGGGTCCATCTGTGCCGTAAATGTCTAGTATTATAAGAAAATAAGAACATAAGAAATAGGAGCAGGAGTAGGCCAATTGGCCCCTCGAGCCTGCTCCGCCATTCAATAAGATCATGGCTGATCTGATCCTAAACATCAATCTACTATCACAGAACCATCTCCTGACCCTAACAGAATTGGACACCCGAAATAGGAGGAGGATCAGGTAAAATGGCCCTTGGGCCCGCTACGCTACCCACAGGGCCATGACCGATCCGAACCTAGACTCATGTCCAAATTCCTGCTCGCTCCCCGTAAACCTTAATTCCCTTTACTTCTAGGAAACTGTCTATTTCTGTTTTAAATTCATGTAATGATGTAGCTTCCACAGCTTTTTGGGGCAGCATATTCCATGGACCTACCACCCTCTGAGTGAAGTAGTTCCTTCTCATCTCAGTTTTGAAAGAGCAGCCCCTTATTCTAAGACTATGCCCCCTAGTTCTAGTTTCACCCATCATCGGGAACATAATCCCCACATCCACCCGATCCAACCCCTTCACAATCTTATATGCTTCAATAAGATCGCCTCTCATTCTTCTGAACTCCAATGAGTAGAATCCCAATCTACCCAACCTCTCCTCATATGTCCATCCCCTCATCCCCGGGATTAACTGAGTGAACCTTCTTTGTACTGACTCGAGAGCAAGTATGTATTTTCTTAAGTATGGACACCAAAACTGTATGCAGTATTCCAGGTGCAGTCTCACCAATACCTTGTACAACTGAAGCAATACCTCCCTATTTTTATATTCTATCCCACTAGCAATGAAAGCCAACATTCCATTGACCTTCTTAATCACTTGCTGCACCTGCATACTAACCTTTTGAGTTTCGTGCATAGGACCCCCAGATCCCTTTGTACTTCAGTATATTCCAGTTTCTTGCCATTAAGATAATAACTTCCTCTACAATTTTTCCTGCCAAAGTGCATACCCTCACATTTTCCAGTATTGTATTCCAACTGCCAAATCTCTGCCCACTTACTTATCCTGTCGATGTCCCCTTGCAGATTTTTTATGTCTTCCTCGCTCACTACTTTCCCTCCCATCTTAGTATCATCTGCAAACTTTGATATGTTGCGCTCGGTCCCCTCCTCTAAATCGTTAATATAGATTGTAATGTGTTGGGGACCCAGCACTGACCCCTGCGGAACACCACTAGTTACTGATTGCCAGTCTGAGAATGAACCATTTATCCCAACTCTCTGCCTTCTGTTAGATAGCCAGTCCTCTATCCATGCCAGAATATTACCCCAATTCCCGTGATTTTTTTTATCTTAAGCAATAATCTTTTGTGTGGCACCTTGTCAAATGCCTTTTGGAAGTCTAAATGCACCACATCCACTGGTTCCCCTTTATCCACCCTGTATGTTACTTTCTTAAAGAACTCCAGAAAATTTGTCAAACATGACTCTCCCTTCATAAAACCATACTGACATTGTCCTATTAAATTATGATTATCCAAATGTCCCGTTACTGTCTCCTTAATAATGGACTCCAAAATTTTACCTACCACAGATGTTAGGCTAACCGGTCTATAGTTTCCAGCCTTCTGTCTACTGCCCTTTTCAAATAAGGGTGTTACATTAGCAGTTTTCCAGTCTGCCGGGATCTTTGCTGAGTCCAGGGAGTTTTGGAAAATTATTACCAATGCATCCACAATCCCTACAGCCACTTCCCTCAAGACCCTTGGATGTAAGCCATCAGGTCCAGGTGATTTATCCGCCTTGAGTCCCAATTTTTTACCGAGTAGCACTTCCTTAGTGATTTTGATCGTGTTTAGCTCCTCCTCCCCTATAGCCCCCTGTCTGTCCAGTGTTGGGATATTCTTAGTGTCCTCCACTGTAAATACTGATACAAAGTATTCATTCAGTGTATTTGCCATCTGCATATTTCCCACCATTAATTTCCCAGTCTCGTCCTCTAAGGGACCAACATTTACTTTAGCCACCCTTTTTCTTTTGATATAACTATAAAAAACTCTTACTATCTGTTTTTATATTTTTTGCTAATTTACTTTCATACTCTATCTTCCCTTTCTTAATCAATATTTTTGTTATTTTTTGCTGTCTTTTAAAGTTTTCCCAATCCTCTATCCTCCCACTAGATTTGGCTACCTTATAAGCCATTGTTTTTAGTCGAATACTATCCTTAATTTCTTTACTTAACCACGGATGACTGTCTTTTCTTTTACACCCTTTTCTTCTCAGTGGTATATATTTTTTTTGGATGTTATAAAATAACTCCTTAAATGTATACCACTGATCATGTATCGTCTTACCCTTTAATCTATTTTCCCAATCCACTCTACTCAATTCCGCTCGCATACCTTCATAGTCTCCTTTATTCAAGCTCAGCACGCTTGTTTGAGAACGAACCTTCTCACCCTCTAATTGAATATGGAATTCAACCATGTTATGGTCACTCATTCCAAGGGGATCCTTTACTAGGACATTTTTAATTAATCCTGTCTCGTTACACAGGACCAGATCTAAGGTTGCTTGCCCCCTGGTCGGTTCAGTTACATACTGCTCAAGAAACCCATCCCTAATACACTCAATGAACTCATCCTCAAGGTAGCCCTGCCCAATTTGATTTGTCCAATTAATATGATAGTTAAATTCCCCCATTATTATAGATGTTCCCTTATTACAATCCTCAACTATTTCCTGATTGATACTCCGTTCAACAGAGTTGCAACTGTTCGGAGGCCTATAGACTACGCCCACTATTGTTTTTTTTCCCCTTATTATTCCTTATCTCCACCCAAACTGTTTCATTATCCAATTCTTTTGACCCAATATCATTTCTCTGTATTACAGTGATTCCTTCCTTTATTAACATAGCCACCCCACCTCCCCTTCCTTCCTGCCTGTCCTTCCTGATCGTTAAATAACCTGGTATGTTTAATTCCCAGGCATTGTCACCCTGCAGCCATGTTTCTATAATGGCCACAAGATCAGATGCATATGTAGTTTTTTGTGCCATTAACTCATCTATTTTGTCACGAATGCTACGTGCATTCAGATAGAGAACTTTCAAATATGTTTTGTGACACTTAGTTCCTGCTTTTGCCCTTTTTATTACTTTAACTTTTACTCCATACCTTCTGCCCCTTCCTGACACACTATGGTTTTTAATTTCCCCACTGCTACCTAAGTCTATGACCTTCTCTGTTTTCATTTTTATTATTTGCTCTCGAGGAACCTCCACCCCACTAGTTAGTTTAAAGCCCTCTCTACACCCCTAGTTATATGATCCGCCAGGACTCTAGTCCCAGCACTGGCCAAGTGAAGCCCGTCCCAACGGAACAGCTCCTTCCTGCCCCAGTACTGGTGCCAGTGTCCCAGGAAGCAAAACCCATTTCTCCCACACCAGTGTTTGAGCCACTCATTTAACTCTCTAATTTTATTTTTCCTTCTGCATATTAGTGTGACGCTGGAGCACATTGAACAGATTTGATGTATCCGGTGAGGTGGTTGGGGAATCAGACATGCAGCAGGACGGGGAGCTAATCAGACTTGGGGCAGCAGGAAAGTAAAGTAGGAGGCGGAACAGACATAGAGCTTGAGGGCGAACCAATGTGGGATTGATCGGGCACGGAGCAGGAGAGGAGGAAGGGCAAGCGTAACATTAGGATTGAAGCAGGTGGGGGTAGTAATAAAGGGTTAAGGAACAGTTGGGGTGGAGGAAGATTCTAGAGTTGGAGGCGGTTAAAGATGCAGGGGACATTCAGGCATGGAACAGGTTGGGTGGAAAATGTATCTGGGGAAGTGAAGTTATTGCAGAATCAGACATCGAGCTGGGGAGAAACTGATGTGGAACTAGGGAGGGAGGGAGTGGGGGTGGGGGAGGTGGAAGCAGAGAGATAAAAGGCAAGGATTTCAGACACGGAGCAGGGCGAGCTGAAAACAAACTGGGAGCGGCAGCACAGAGAAGCAGGAAGGGGATTGAGACACGTAGCAGTGGCAAGAGGTAGCCTGAACTTTTAATATTTATATTAAATACAAATACTAATTACCAAATGAATTTAATGTTCAGAGTTTCCCAGTCTCATAATAAATATAATCCGAAACTGCTAAATGAAAGATTAAAAGAAAATGTGAAATTACATCACGACCACGAAAAATTAACAGGCCGACGAAGCAGAAACGTCACTTGTTTACCGCACACATTGGCTGATTCAGTTCCAGTTACTGAAACCCGGAGCCTGATACTGACGGCAGTGATCATCCTGATCAAGGCCCAGACTGTTTCTGATTAACTAGAGACTATTTTCTAGAGATTATAATCAGCGATCTTTGTCGCTTGGTATCTTTGCCCTTCTCTGGTCCGATAATAAAGAGGTTTTATGGTGAGCAATGAAATCTAATTGAGGATCTGAAACAGATTTTGGCTGCAGAACACGGTTTCACTGCGGGGTCTTCTGAACCGCAGATGGAACAGCTGTGGGGAAATGTAGTCATTGTTACCACACAGAGGATTAATGACTTTGATTAAAAGTTCAGTAATTTATCAGAACAATTCAAACTGAATGAGCCCGTGTGTGGTTCAGATCGAGCCCTGCACCAGAGAACAGGGCGTCGAGGGATTGTATTGATCAGGCTGAAGGGGGTGTTTATGACTGTGAGGTGTAACTGATCTTTACTCAGGGTGTGTTCATTAACCTGCAGAACTCAAAACGCTAAATACCGGGACTCTGTGGAACCAGAATCAGGAGCCGCAGGACAAGGTAAGGACCCGGAACATACTGAGTAAAATTATTGCGTTTTAAGGTAGCGGAAACCGCTGTTTATTTTGTGCAGTATTTCAAAGATAGAGACAAGTTAACATCACAATAGTGGACAGGTAACAACGGATGTATTTTCAGAAATTATTATACTGGGAGTTGTGTGATTTAACAGAATAAAAGTTCCAAATACAATTTCACACGCTAAAATTCTGCTGCTGTAAATAGTATTCAAGTACATTTATCATGTAAAACACGCTTAGGAACAAAGAGTCGGAGGTCGATGTCATGAAACATAGAATCATTCAGCACAGAAGGCCCATCGAGCCTGTGCCAGAACATTAAAAGTGCAATCAAATTAGTCCTACTCCCCTGCTCTCTCCCCTGAGCCCTACAATTTTCTACACTTTTATTATTTATCCAATTCCATTTAAAAAGTTACTATTGCATTTTCTTCCACCATTCCTTCAGGCATTTCATGCCAGAAATATAATAACACGATGCCTAAAAATATCTCCTCATCTCACCTCTGGCACTTTTGCCAATTTCATTAAATCTGTGTCTTCTTTAAACCGAACATTCTGTCAGTAGATACAGTTTCTCCTTATTTATTCTATGAAAAAAACGAAACGTTTCATGATTTTAACGCCTCTATTAAATATCGTCATTACATTCTCTGATTTAAGGAGAACAATTCCATCTTCTCCAGTCTCTTCATGTAACTGAAGTCCCTCATTTCTGTTACCACGCTAGTAGATCTCCTCTTAGCCTTCTGCAAGGGTCCGACAGCCTTCCTAAAGTGTGGTGTCCAGAATTGAACACAATGCTCCAGGTGCGACCTAGCCAGTGTTTGGTAAAGGTTCAGCATAACTTCCTTGCTTTGCAATCTCTGGGCACAACTGTGGCAGATGGAGATCAATGTGGGAAAGTGTGAGGTCATTCACTTTGGACCTAAAAAGAATAGATCAGTGTATTTTATAATTGGTTCGAAGTTAGGAAATGTGGACATGCAGAGAGAACTCGGGGTCCAAGTACAGAAATCACTAGAAGCTAGTTGATACCAAAAATAAGTAAAATTCTAAAGGAATGTTGGGCTTTATCTCGAGGGCTGGATTACAAAGGGGTAGAAGTTCTGTTCCAGCTGTACAGAGCTCTGGTTAGACCCATTTAGAGAACCGCACCTCGGGAACAATATCTTGGCTTTGCAGGAAGTGCAGCTCAGACTCACCAGAATGATACCGGGGCTAAAAGCTTTAAATTATGATGATAGATTGCATTGAGGAAGCTTTTATTCCCTTGATTATACAAAGTTAACGGGTGATTTAATTGTGGTGTTTAAGATGATCAGAGGAATTGCTAGCATAGAAAGAGTTAAACTATTTCCTTTGGAGGACGAGTCCAGGAAAAGGAGGCATAACCTTAAACGCAGAGCTCGGCCGTTCAGGGGTGATGTTAGAAAGCATTTCTTCAGACACAGTGTAGTGGAAATCTGGAACACTCGCCCAAAAAAGCTGTTGAGGTTCGGTCAATTGAAAATTACAAAACTGTCATTGATAGTTTTATGTTAGACAATGGTATTTTGGATTATGGAAACCAGGCGGGGAGATGAAGTTAAGATACAGCTCAGCCATGATCGAATTGAATGGAGTGAAGAGTGAATGAATGGCCAACTTCTGTTCCTATGTCCCTATTCCTCTATTTATAAACCAATGATCTCGTATACTTTTCTAAATGTTTATCTTCATGTCCTGCTGCCTTCAAAGATTTCTCTTTGTGTACCCCAAGATTTTCTCTTCCTTCAACCCCTTTAAAATTGTAACATTTAGTTTATATCGCCGCATTCTTCCTTCCAAAGAGCATCACTTCACACTTCTCTGCATTAAATTTCACCTGCCATGCGTCTGTCCATTTCACCAGATGGTCTATTTCCTCATGGAAACTTCTGCTAAACTCCTCACGGTTTACGACTTACCCGAGATTCGTGTCATTTACAAACTTTTAAATTATGCTCTATATACCCAAGTCCAGATCACTAATATGTATCAAAAAGAGCAGTGATCCTAATTACAAAATTGGCTTAGTCGCAGGAGGCAGAGGGTGATGGTCGAAGGTTGTTTTTGTGACTGGAAGCCTGTGTCCAGTGGTGTGCTGCAGGGATCGGTACTGGGTCCCTTGCTGTTTGTAGCGCACATTAATGATTTAGATATGAATGTAGGAGGCATGAACAGTAAGTTCGCAGATGACACTAAAATTGGTGTAGTGGTAAATAGCGAGCAGGGAAGCCTCAGGTTACATGATGATATAGACGGGTTGGTCAGATGGGCAGAATAGAGGCAAATGAAATTTAACCCTGAAAAGTGTGAGGTGATGCATTTTGGGAGGACAATCAAGGCAAGGGAATACACAATGAATGGTAGGACCATAGTAAGGACAGAGTATCAAAGGGACATTGGTGTGCATGTACATAGATCCCTGAAGACAGCAGGCTTAGAGGGTGCAGAATTCTTAAAGTGCATCCTGGAGAGCTTTTTGAGACAGCATGTAGAAAGTCCTACAAGAGAGGGGCCGGTACTGGATCTAATTCTAGGGAATGTAGTCTGGTAAATGGTAGAAGTGTCAGTAGGAGAGCATTTTGGTGACAGTGACCATAATTCGGTGAGATTTAAGATAGTCATGGAAAAGGACAAAGATGGACCGGAAATTAAGGTTCTAAATTGGAAGAAGGCCGATTTTAATATTAAAAGGCAGGATCTGGTCAAAGTAGACTGGGATCAGCTACTTGTAGGAAAATCCACATCAGAGCAGTGGGAGTCTTTCAGAAAGGAAATAGAGAGATGACAATGCCAACATGTTCCCGCAAAGGTCAAGGGTGGGACCAACAAGCCCAGGGATCCCTGGATGTCAAGGGATATACAAGAATGGATTAGGAAAAAAAGGGAGGCTTTTGGCAGATACAAAGGACTAAAAACAGTGTAAGGCCTAGAGGAGTATAGAAAGTGCAGACAGGTACTTAAAAAAGTAATATGGTGAGCGAAGTGGGGGCATGTAAAAACACTGGCAGGCATAATAAAGGAAAATCCCAAGGTGTTTTATAAGTATATTAAGGGCAAGAGGATAACCAGGGAAAGAGGAACTATTAGGGACCAAAGTGGCAATCTGTGTGTAGAGCCGGAAGATGTAGGTGTACTTTAAAATGAATATTTTGCATCTGTGTTCACTATGTAAGCATAGAAATCAGGCAGGGGGATTGTGATATACTTGAACAAATTAGTATTGAGAGGGAGGAGGTACCAGAGGTTTTAGCGGGCTTAAAAGTGGATAAATCCCCAGGACCAGAAGAGATGTATCCCAGGCTGCTGTGTGAGGCAAGGGAGGAGATTGCAGGGGCTCTGACACAAATTTTCAGAACCTCTCTGGCCACAGGGGAGGTGCCAGATGACTGGAGAACAATTAATGTAGTAGCTTTATTCAAGAAGGGTAGTAGGGATAAATCAGGGAATTACATGCCAGTGAGCCTAACATTAGTGGTAGGGAAATTATTGGAAAAACTTCTGAGGGACAGAAATAGTCTCCACTTGGAGAGGCAAGGATTAATCAAGGATAGTCAGCATGGCTTTGTCAAGGGGAGATAATGTCTGACCAATTTGATTGAATTTTTCAAGGGGGTGACTAGGTGTGTGGATAAGGGTAGTGCAGTGGATGTGGTCTACATGGACTTCAGTAAGGCTTTTCAGAAATTCCCGCATGGGTGACTGGTCAAGAAGGTAAGAACCTATGGGATCCAGGGCAATTTGGCACATTGGATCCAAAATTGGCTCAGCGGCAGGAAGCAGAGGGTGAAGATCGAAGTTTGTTTTTGAGACTGGAAGCCTGTGTCCACTGGTGTACCGCAGGGATCGGTGCTGGGTCCTTTGCTGTTGGTAGTGTACATTAATGATTTAGATAGGAATGTAGGAGGTATGATCAGCAAGTTCGCAGATGACGCGAAAAATGGTGGAGTGGTAAATAGCGAGGAGGGAAGCCTCAGGCTACAGGATGATATAGACGGGTTGGTCAGATGGGCAGAACAGTGGCAAATGGAATTTAACCCTGAAAAGAGTGAGGCGATGCATTTTAGGAGGACTAACAAGGCAAGGGAATACACAATGAATGGTCGGACCCTAGGAAGGACAGAGGATCAGAGGGACCTTGGTTTGCATGTACATAAATCATTGAAGGCAGCAGGACAGGTAGATAAGGTGTTTAAAAGGGCATATGGGATACTTGCATTCATTAACCGAGGAACAGTATATAAGAGCAGGGAGGTTATGATGGAGCTGTAGAAAACGCTAGTTAGGCCACAGCTGGAATACTGTGTGCAGTTCAGGTCGCCACACTATAGGAAGGATGTGATTGCATTAGAGAGGGTGCAGAGGAGATTCACCAGGATGTTACCTGGGCTGGAGCGTTTCAGCAGATGCGGATCTCACCAACAGCCGCCAGTTCATACAGTAAAAAACGGAGTGCTGTGGTGAATGGCTGCTTTTTTCAAACTGGAGGAAGGAATACATTGGTCTGGCCCAGGATTCAGTGCTGGGACCACTGCTGTTTTTGATAAACATCAATGACTTAAAATTATGGGTACAGGGCACTATTTCGAAATTTGCAAATGACGAAACTTGGAAGCATAGTAAAAATGAGGATTAGAGAAATGAACCTCAAGAGGGTATAGTTAGGTTGGTGGAATGTGCGGACACATGACAGATTAAATTCAACGCAGACAAGTGTGACGAGCTATATTTTGGTTGGAAGATTGGGGAGAGACAATATAGGCTAAATGGTACAATTTTACATGGGGTGCAAGAACAGAGAGACCAGGGGATCTTTGAACGTGGCAGGACAAGTGAGTAAAGCAGTTAATAGAGCCTAAGGGATCTGGGCTCTAAGTAGAGGCAGAGAGTACAAAAGCCAAGAAGTATGTTAAACCGATATAAAAGTTCAGTTCGCACCCACCCCTTTCCCAGCTGGAGTACTGTGTCTAATTCTGAGCACCACAATTTAGGAAGGACATGAAGGCTTTCGGGAGGGTATAGAAAAGATTTACTAGAATAGTTCCAGGGATGAGGGATTATGTCAACGTGGATAGACTGGAGAAGCTGCGATCGTTCTCCTTCGAGCACAGAAGGTTAAGTGAGATTAGATACAGGTGTTTAAAATCACGAAGGGATTAGATGGAGTGAACAAAGAGAAACGGTTTCCAGTGGCTGAAGTGTCGATAACCAAAGGGAACAGATTTAAGGTGATTGGCAAAAAGAACCAGAGGCGACATAAGGAAAACCTGAACTACACAACGTTTGGGTTACATTTGGAATGCACTTCCTGATAAAAGTGGTGGAATCAGATTCAATAGTAGCTTTCAAAAGCGAATTGAATAAATACTTGAAGGAGAAAACATTGCAGGGATATGGGGAAAGATTGGAGGAATGGGACTAACTGAATTGCTATACGAAAGAGCAAACGCAGACTGGATGGACCGAACGGCCTCCTTCTATGCTGTATGGAAAGAGCCAGCGCAGACTGGATGGACCGAACGGCCTCCTTCTATGCTGTACTATTCTATGCTTCTAAGTCGTCATTGCCGCTGGGTTGTTATACCTCAATTTCAGAGCGACCAATCTGTACCTTTCTCCCTAAGGTGGCATTTGAATAGACACTAGCGAGATGTATTGGTGGAATAACATTCTTGAGAAACAGAGCCAATTGCCTTCTAACACATGCCCAGCAATTTAGATTTAACAGATAAATTGTCAAATCAAGTTTCCGTTCGCGCAGAACCTATGACGTAATTTTAACCTCCTGCCTCGGTAAGATTTCTGCAGATGCGGGTCTCACCTACAGCTGCCACTTCATACAGTTTCTGGGCCATGTGGAATAGGGCCCGTGTCTTCTGGTAAATGTCCTAATGGTACAAAACATTGGGAACTCAGCTCCTAACTGTAATGTTTGCTGTTTTCAATATGAACGCGAAATCACGATTGGTGATCAAAAGTTGAAAGCTAATCATCGAAATTGAAATGACGTTTATCACGCTGTTTCTGATTCCAAACAGAGTAATATATATTTCTGAATTAGAAAAATACTGAAAGATTTATGTAACTATGATTGGTAGATATTGCAAGTAATAAATGCGAAAGACAATTGTCAGATATTTGAGATAAAATTGAGATGTTGCTGAATAGTCAGACTTGTGGAGCTTCTACACATTGTTACAAAGATTGTGTGTAGCACTGACAAATTATTTTACTCCGACTTTCTTATCAGTACGGTGAGCTGAAAGGACAAAAATTCATTCCGATGTTTGATAAAAATTCCAGAATCGTTATACGATTTAACCACACATTGCATTTCAAAGTTCCGTGAAGACTCAGTATAACTAGATTTACAACACACTGCCGCATGGACAAGTCAATCGAAACAGGCGCACTGTGTCAAACACTACTTTGAGCAACATGGTGATAACATCGTTAGATGTAAAGGGAATCTGCCTGCTCTATAGACGCAAATCTGTCGTGAATACGAATTTTAGTTTGTAGCGATAACTACAGCCAAGGAAAGACTAGAAAACTTAGCATTTTTAATATTTTTCAGAATATTAAAAAGAACATTAGAATTAGGAGCAGAAGTAGGCCATACGGCTCCTCGAATCTTCTCCGCCATTAAATAAGATCATTAGTTGATCTTCGACTTAAATTCCACTTTCCCAACTGATCCCATATCCCTTGATTCCCCGAGAGTCCAACAATTAATGTATCTCAGCCTTGAACATAATTAACGATTCAGCATCCACATCCAAAGATTCACAACCCTCTGAGTGAAGAAATTCCTCCTCATCTCATTCTTAAATGGCCGACCCCTTATCCCGAGACTATGCCCCCTAGTTCGAGAATCGCCGGGCAACAACAACAACAACAACAACAACAACTTGTAAGTATATAGCGCCTTTAACGTAGTAACACGTCCCAAGGCGCTTTACAGGAGTGTTAGAAAACAAAATGTGACGCCCAGCCACATAAGGAGAAATTAGGGCAGATGAACAAATGCTTGGTCAATGAGCAAGGTCTTAAGGAGCGTCTTAAAGGAGGAAAGACAGTTAGAGAGGCGCAGAGATTTAGGGAGCGAGTTCAAGAGCTTAGGATCTAGGCAGTGGAAGGCATGGCCACCAATGGTTGAGCGAGTATAATCAGGGATGCTCAAGAGGGCAGAATTAGAGGATCACTGATAGCTCGGGGGTGGGGGGGTTGTGGGGCTGCAGGAGATTACAGAGCTAGGAAGGGGTGAGGCCATGGAGGGATATGAAAACAAGGATGAGAATTTAATATTTTCAGCCAGGCGAAACAACCTCTCAGCTTATACCCTGTCAATGCCACTCAGAATCTAAAATGTTTCAATGAAATTACATCTCATTCTTCTAAACTTCACAGAATATAGGCGCAGTCTACTCAATCTCTCCTCATAGGACAATCTTCTCATCCCACGGGTCAGTCTAGTGAACCTGTCATAAGTTCTCGAGTCAGCCCGTTCTCTGATAACTCAACAGTGCCCTGCTCCATTTACTACTCCATACATAAAGGAGCAGCTTATGACAGGCTAATTCAGGACCAGGACATTTTCCAGGCAGGTAACGTTTGTGCTGTGTCAGTGCCAGGCAATTACCAGCTCTAACAGGAAAAGGTACAATCTCCCTACAACATTTCGCGGCAACCAAATCGCTTAGTGCCGCCCCATCAACACCACGGAGGTCACCATCGACTAGATGATTAACGGGGACAGCCTTATCAACACTACAAGTGAAGAGTTCTGCACGATAAGTGTCTCTCTTTCTGACTGCTGAAAGCCTCTCCACCAGCTTCAGGTCTCATATTAAGAATGTGATGAAGTAATCAGCAATTGTCTTAACGATATACCCACAACACCACTCATAAAGCACGGCGTCATACAAGACAAAACATTCCGCTTGATCCTAAGTCTGTAATATCCACCCCGTCCACCAGCAGTGCACTATTACTGTAGTATGCACTATCCACAGCAACTCACGAAGCTAAGTTGACATCGCCTCTCATATCTACTCTGTCTGCCACTGATAAGGATTAGAGCAGCGAAGTTGTGAGATATCCGCTGCTCCAATATCCCCTGCAAGTCACTGCCCATCTTAACTTAGGCACATGTCATGGGGTTACGGGGATAGGGTGGGATATGTGTCGGTGCAGGCTCGATGGGAATTCTGTGTGAGAGAGCAGGGACAGGGTACTGGATTTGGATGATCAGCCATGATCGTATTGAATGGTGGAGCAGGCTCGACGGGCCGAATGGCCTACTCCTGCTCCTAGTTTCTATGTTTCTATGTTTCTATGTCATGGTCCCGTCATCGTTGTTGAGTGAAAATCCTGCAATTGCCTTGTTAGCCCAATCCTAGTAGCATCATCACCACAGGGATTGCAGCGATTCGAAAACCCAACCAGGCCCTATATGGGGCAGCGGGAGAGGACAGATCAAAACAAGCGGGTCGAGTGATAAACAATGGACCATTTTAACATGGAGATTTGTGAGCAAAAGACATTTATAGTGAAGAGGAACATGAGGCGGCTGCTAGCCTGGTATTGTCGGTACCATTTTCCCAATCCGTAACTGCATTCGGAGAAGATAATATGAGATGGACTCTGTAGTTTATGGGGGATTATGCGCACACTTAGTGTGACGCTGGAGTAATTTGAATAGTTTTAATGTGTCCTTTGTGGTGAATGGGGAATCTGACATGAAACAAGATGGAGAGGGAAGCAAGGAAGATAATCAGGTATAGAGGAGATGGAAAAGGAAAGACAGGGAGCATCAGATATAGAGCCGGAGAGCGAACGGATACAGTGGCTGAATCAGGAACCGTGCAGTGGGAAAGGAAGGCAAAGGGAAGAATTAGGATTGTAACAGGTGGGGGAGAGAAGGAAACATCAGGAACAGAATAGGTGGGGAACCAGAGATGAAGCACTGGAAGGAGCCGCACGGAGAAAGTGGAAGGGGAATCAGATACAGAGGAGTCGAGAGATATTTTATAATGTTTATATTATTTATGTTAAATGCAAATTAGAATTAGGAAATTGATTTAATTTTCAGAGTTACTCAGTCTCAGAATGAATTTATTTTGCTGCCCGCTTTTTTTAATGAAATTAAATGTAAATTTACAGCACCACCAATAAAAGTAAACTGGCCAATGATACGGTTCGCTTGTTTACCGCACACATTTGTGATTCAGTTCCAGTAAGTGAAACCTGGAGCCTGATATCCCTGGGTGTGAACAACCTGATCAAGGCCCACACTGTTACTCATTAACTGGAGATTATCTCCCGGATTTTATAATCGTTGCTTTGTTGCTAATAAATGACCATCATTGGAAACTAACCGGTAACTGGTCATGTGACAGGAATTGGGAACTCCATGTCAATCCAGATCAGGTGAACATTGCAAAAAGCCTGATACCCAGATTAATTGAGCCGGGATACTAATGAAGTACATTTACACAGAGTTAGAATCGGGTCAGAGAATCAGCTAATGATCGAAAGGGAAGGTAATTGCAAAACATTAACGTGTTAACTCAGAGAGCTCACTGTGCCTTCCCTCTGATGTTTGATCCCAATAAACTTACAGTGATCTTTGTCCCTGGCTATCTTTGCCTTTTATACTCCGATAATAGAGAGGATTTATGGTGAGTCATCAAATCAAATTGAGACACGAAAGTGATTCCTGCTACAGAACGCGGTCTCTCCGCGGGGTCTTCTGAACCGCAGGTGGAAGAGCTGGGGGGGGGGGTGGAGACGTAGTCATTGTTGTCGCAATTAATATTAATGACTTTGGTTAAAAGATCAGTATTTCATCAGAACAATTCAATTCGAATAAAACCGTGTGTGATTCAGATCGAGCCCTGCACCAGAGAACAGGGCGGGGAGGGATTGTACTGATCAGGCTGAAGGTCGGGTTTATGACTGTGATGTGGAACTGATCTTTACTCAGGGTGTGTTCATTAACCTGCAGAACACACAGAGCTAACTTACCCGGACTCTCTGGAACCAGAATCAGGAGCCGCAGCACAAGGTAAGATACCGGGGCTAAGAGCTTTAAATTATGAGGATAGATTGCATAGACGAAGCTTTTATTCGCTTGATTATACAAGATTAAGGGGTGATCTAATTGAGGTGTTTAAGATGATCAAAGGAATTGCTAGGATAGAAAGAGTTAAACTATTTCCTTTGGTGGACTAGTCCAGAAAAAGGGGGCATAACCTTAAACGCAGAGCGAGGCCGTTAAGGGGTGATGTTAGAAAGCATTTCTTCAGACACAGTGTAGTGGAAATCCGGAACACTCGCCCTCAAAAAGCTGTTGAGGTTCGCTCAATTGAAAATGACAAAACTGTCATTGATAAATTTAAGTTAGGCAATGGTATTTTGGTTTACGGAACCAAGGCGGGGAGATGGAGTTAAGATACAGCTCAGCCATGATCGAATTGAATGGAGTGAAGAGTAAATGAATGGCCAACTCCTGTTCCTATATTCCTATATTCCTATTCCTCTATTTATAAATGATGCGGAGATGCCGGTGTTCGACTGGGGTGGACAAATGTGAGAAGTCGCACAACACCAGGTTATAGTCCAACAGTTTTATTTGAAATCACAAGCTTTCGGAGCGCTGCTCCTTCGTCAGGTGAAGTCCTTCTATTTATAAAGCCAATGTTCTCGTATACTTTTCTAAATGCTTATCGTCCTGGGCTGCCACCTTCAAAGATTTCTCTATGTGTACCCCCAAGTTTTTCTGTTCCTGCAACCCCTTTAAAATTGTCTGCCCATTTCACCAGAGTGTCTATTTCCTCCTGAAGTCTTCTGCTATCCTCCTCACGATTTACGATTTTTCCGAGATGCTTGTCATCTACAAACTTTTCGGCCCAACCAGTCCATGCCGGCGGTTATGCTCCACTCCAGCCTCCTCCAGTCTTCACTGATCTAAATCTATCAGCATAACCCTGTATTCCCTTCTCCCTCATATGGTTGTCTAGCCTCCCCTTAACTGCATCGATACTATTCACTTCAGACCCTCCCTGTGGCAGCGAGTTCCACATTCTCAACACTCTTTGGGTAAAGAAGTTTCTTCTTAATTCCCTATTGAATTTCTTGGTGACTATCTTATATTGATGGCCTCTAGTTATGCTCTTCCCCACAAGTGGAAACATTCTCTCTGTATCCACTCTATCAAAACCTTTCATAATTTTAAAGACCTCCATTAGGTCACCCCTCAGCCTTCTTTTTTCCAGAGAAAAGAGACCCAGCATTTTCATAATTTCCTGATATGGATACCCTTGCATTTCTGGTATCATCCTTGTAAATCTTCTCTGTTCCCTCTCCAGTACTTCTATATCTTTTTTTATAATATGGCAACTAGAACTGTAAGCAGTACTCCAAGTGTGGTCTAACCAAGGTTCGATACAGGTTTAGCATAACTTCCCTACTTCTCAATTCTAACTCTCTGGAAGTTAACCCTAGTGCTTGGTTTCTTTTTTATGGCCTTGCTAACCTGTGTCGCAACTTCTATTGATTTGTGCATTTATACTCCGAGATCCCTTTGTTCCTCTACCCCATCTAGACTCGCACCCTCCAAGTAATAAGTGACCTCCCTATTCTTCCTACCAAAATGTAATACCTCACATCTATCTGTGTTGAATTCATTTGCCAATTATACACCCATTCTGCAAGTTTATTCATGTCCTCCATGGAAAATGGAATATAATGTGGAGAAATCTGAAGTTATCACTTTGGTAGGAAAAATAGAAAAGCAAAGTATTTTTTTAAATGGTGAGAAATTGGGAAATGTTGGTGTTCAGAGGGACCTGGGTGTCCTTGTACACGAATCACTGAAAGTTAACTTGCAGGTACAGCAAGATATTCGGAAAGCAAATGACATGTTGGCCGTTATTACAATAGGATTTGAGTGTAAGAGTAAAGACGTCTTACGGCAATTATATAGGGCCTTGGTGAGACCACATCTGGAGTATTGTGTACATTTCTGGTCTCCTTACCTAAGGAAGGATATACTTGCCACAGAGGGAGTGAAACAAAGGTTCAACAGACTGGTGCCTGGGATGGGGTGATTGTCCTATGAGGAGAGATTGAGTAGACTAGGCCTATATTCTCTAGAGTTCAGAAGAATGAGAGGTGATCTCATTGAAACATACAACATTATTACAGAGCTTGGCAGGGTAGATGCAGGGAGGATGTTTCCCCTGGCAGGCGAGTCTAGTGTCAGGGGTCACAGTCTTAGAATAAGGGGTCGGCCAGTTAGGACTGAGATGAGGAGACATTTCCTCACTCAGATGGTGTTGAATCTCTACCCCAGATGACTGTGGAGGCTCAGTAGTTGAGTATATTCAAGACAGAGATCGATAGATTATGGAATATTAAGGGAATCAAGGGATATGGGGATAGTTCAGGAAAGTGAACATGAGGTAGATGATCAGTCATGATCTTATTGAATTTCGAAGCAGGATCGAAGGGCAAAATGGCCGAATCCTGCTCCTATTTCTTATGTTCTTATGTTCTCCTGTAATTTGTTGCAGTCCTCCTCAGTATTGACTTTCCCCCCAATTGGTGTCATCCGCAAATTTAGAACTCCAAGCAAATTCATATCAGATTAACATTATAAAAGGTCTAATACCGAGATCAGTATAGCTGTGATCCGAATGTCTTTCATTCCCACAGAGTTAGAATCTGGACAAAGAAAGAGATAAAGTTCGAAATGTAGATAATTCCAAAAAAGCCAGGTGCTGACAAACTTCCCTCTGCTGTTTGATCCCAAGAAACTAAGAGTGATCTTTGTCCCTTGCTATCAGTGCCCTTTCATAGTCCGATAATAAACAGGTTTTATGGTGAGCAATATACTCGAATTGAGGAATCGGATATGAATCGGGATACAGAACACAGTTTTCTTGTGGGGTCTTCCGAACCGAAGATGGAAGAGATGGGGGCAAATTTAATCGTTAACAAACAAATAATTAATAACTTTGGGTAAAAGATCAGTAATTCATCAGAACAATTCAAATTGAATGATTCTGGTATCGATCTGTGTTTCAGATCGAGCCCTGCACCACAGAACAGGGCGGGGAGGGATTGTACTGATCAGGCTGAAGGTCGGGTTTATGACTGCGATGTGTATCTGATCTTTACCAAGGGTGTGATCTGCAGAACATACAACGCTAACTGCCCCCGACTCTCTGGGACCAGAATCAGGAGCCACAGAACAAACCCGAAATATACTGAACACCTTTATAAGAATATAAGACCATAAGAAATAGGAGCAGGAGTAGACCATTTGGCCCCTCGAGCCTGCTCCGCCACTCAATAAGATCATGGCTGATCTTTTACCTCATCTCCACTTTCCTGAACTATCCCCACATCCCTTGATTCAATTCCTCAAATCCTCTTGTAATAAAGGCCAACATACCATTTGCTTTCCCAATTGCTTGCTGTACCTGCATGTTAACTTTCAGTGATTCTTGTACAAGTTCCTTAGAACACCAACATTTCCCAATCCCTCACCATTTTAAAGATACTCTGCTTTTCTATTTTTCCTACCGAAGTGGATAACTTCACATTTCTCCACGTTATATTCCATTTGCCATGTTCATGCCCACTCACTTAGCCTGTCTATATCCCCTTGAAGCCTCCTGGCATCCTCCTCACAACTAACATTCCCACCCAGCTTTGTATCATCAGCAAACTTGGATATATTTCATTTAATCCTCTCATCCAAATCATTGATGTAGATTGTGAATAGCTGAGGCCCAAACACTGATCCTTGCGATACCCCACTAGTTACAGTTTTTGATGTAATTGAACTGACCCATTGCCGTTTACTAGTGTAGTAATTCAATGATATTGTAAAATTGATTTATGAATAATGGATCAGGCAAGAATTTTTTTTTTCTTAGAATAAAATAAAACTTCCAAATATAATCTCACACGTTAACCTTCTGCTGTTGTAGATATTATTGAAATATATTTCCCACTTGTGACACGCTATGAACAAAAAGTTAGTGGTCGAGACTTTTCAACATAAAACACAGCCCCGAATCATCACCGAAATCCAATATTTCCACCCACGGAAGGTTTACTGTTTCACCCACATTGACCTTAGGATGCTGGAACTCATTGGTGCCAAACCGAGGCAAATGCTGCCTTGTTGTCGAGGCGAGTTACAATCCCGCTATTGATGAGTCCATCCGTCACTTTGCTGATCATTGTGGGGTGGCTGGTAGGGCGGTAATTGGCCTGATCCCTTCTGCCCTTAATTTTGTGGATAGGACATTGCTGGTCATCCAACTCATATCCCTAAAGAGGTAAAGTTTCACTTGTACAGTCAAACAACCATGGTCTGTATGTGAGGTAAGATCGGTATAAAGCTAAAGGAAGTGACAAACTAATGTCAAGAAAAGCGGTAATCCTGACGACTGGGAGAAACATAGAAAATAACAAATGACACAAAGAAAATATTAAGAGCTGCGAAAAGGGAATACGAAGTACCTTGCAGGTAACATAAAACTGATAGTAACAATTCATCTAAATATATGAATATTAAGAGAGTGTCTGAGGGAGTTGTGGGCCATTAAAGACAGACACAGATGATATGGTAATAGCTAACAAGGTAATAACAGATTTATTTAACGAATACTTTGTGTCAATTTTCACAGTAGATGAAAAGGACAAGTGAGAGAAGGCAAAATAAAAATAAATCAAGGAGAGGAACTGACTGTGTACATAATTGTAAAAATGTTGATGGAGAAAATATTGGACGTTTGGATAGATAAATCTCTAGGATCTGATGGTTTCCACCCAAGGTTATTAAAAGAAGTAGGGTGGAAATTGCAGAAACGTTAGTTAGAATCCTTCAAAGCTTTCTTGATTCGGGAATTGTGCCGTTAGACTGGAAATTGCTAACGTCACTCCACTTTGTAAGATGGGTGAGATAGAAATTTCGGGAACTCCATGCATGTCATTTTAATATCGGTTGAGGGGAAGCTACTAGAATCGGTCATTAAGGATCGAGTGACTGAGCATTTGAGCAAAATGAGCTGATCAGAGAACCAGCATGACTTTAATAAAGGTCATTCATGTCTGACTAATTTAGTTGAATATTTTGAGCAGATCACTTATAAGGTAGACAATCGAGTGCCTATGGATGTTATCGATGTGGACTTTCAGAAAGCATTCGATAAGGTTCCACACAAAAGATAATTGGCATAAATGAGAGCGCATTGAAATGGAGGCAGCCTTTTAACTTGGTTCAGAAATTGTTAT
Source organism: Squalus acanthias (assembly GCA_030390025.1). Lineage (NCBI taxonomy): Eukaryota > Metazoa > Chordata > Chondrichthyes > Squaliformes > Squalidae > Squalus > Squalus acanthias. The sequence continues at coordinate 133,228 of CM059452.1, forward strand.
GGAGTTAGGAGAAAGAGCGGGGATCAATGGTTTGCACTCAGATTGACAGGTTGCAAAAGCCTGGCTTGTATGAGCTTGAGTGTAGAAGATTGAGGGGCGACCTGACCGAGGTGTTTAAAATGTTAAGTTTCGATAGGGTAGAAAGAGAGAAACTATTTCTTCTGATCAGGGAATTAGGAACGAGGGGACAATGTTGAACTTTAGAATGAGGCCCTAAACGTGTGAAAGTATAAAATAGACAGAGTGCCACAAGGGGAACTTTTAACATGGAGATGTGTGATCACACGAAAAACTATTATCAGCTGTGGCTCAGTGGGTAGCGCACTCGCTCTCTGAGTCAGAAGGTTGTGGTTTCAAGTCCCACTCCAAGGACTTGAGCACATAAAGTTAGGCTGTGACGCTCCAGTGCAGTGCTGATGGAGTGCTGCACTGTCGGAGGTGCTGTTTTTCGGATGAGACGTTAAACCGAGGCTCCGTCTGCTCTCACAGGTGGATGTAAAAGATCCCATGGCACTATTTCGAAGAAGAGTAGGGGAGTTACCCCTGGGGCCAATATTTATCCCTCAACCAACAAACATAACAAAAACAGATTTTCTGGTCATTATCACATTGCTGTTTGTGGGAGCTTGCTGTGCGCAATATGGCTGCCGCGTTTCCCACATTACAACAGTGACTACACTTCAAAAGTACTTCATTGGCTGTAAAGCGCTTTGAGACGTCCGGTGGTCGTGAACGGCGCTATATAAATGCAAGTCTTTCTTTTATTGAGGAGGAATATTATCCAGCTGGTTAATGCTGGTTCATTATTGTGGGGACCATTTCTCGAGTCTGTACCAACATTCGGTTCATAGAATATAGGATGGGTTATGGAGTATGCAGTACTTCAAATAGATTTTAAATATTAACGCAAAATACTTCGAAAATCTGAAATGAAAACAAAAAATGCTGGAAATACTCAGCAGGTCAGGCACCATCTGTGGAGAGAGAACGTTTCAGGTTCTGACGCATCGTAACAATACTATGGAGGAGGAATTCCTGGAGTGTTTACGGGATGGTTTCCTGGACCAATATGTCGAGGAATCAACCAGAGATCAGGCCATCTTAGACTGGGTATTATGCAATGAGAAAGGATTAATTAGCAATCTTGTTGTGCGAGGCCCCTTGGGTCGGAGCGATCATAATATGATAGAATTCTTCATTAGATGGAGAGTGAAGTAGTTGACTCAGAGACTAGGGTCCTGAATTTAAATAAAGGAAACTACGATGGTATGAGGTGCGAGTTGGGTAGGATTGATTGGGGAATGTCACTCAAAGGGTTGCCGGTGGATAGGCAATGGCAAACATTCAAAGACCGCATGGACGAACTACAGAATTTGTTCATCCCAATTTGGCATAAGAATAAAACAATAAGGGTGACTCAACCGTGGCTTACAAGGGAAATTAGGGACAGCAAAAGATCCAAGGAGAGGGCATATAAATTGGCCAGAAAAAGCAGTAACCCTAAGGATTGGGAGCTGTTTAAGATTCAACAAAGGAGGACAAAGGGATTAATTAAGAAGGGGAAAATAAAATACGAGAGTAAGCTTGCAGAGAACATAAAAACTGACTGTAAAAGCTTTTATAGATATGTGAAGAGAAAAAGATTAGTGAAATCAAGCATAGGTCCCTTGCAGTCAGAATCAGGGGAACTTATAATGGGGAACAAAGAAATGAAAGACCAATTAAATACATATTTTGGTTCTGTCTTCACAATGGAGGACACAAATAACCTCCCAGAGATGTTGGGGAACATAGGGTCTGATGAAAGGGAGGAACTGAAAGAAATCAGTATTTGTAGGGAAATGGTGTTACGGAAATTGAAGGGATTGAAGGCCGATAAATCCCCAGGGCCTGATAATCTACATCCTAGGGTACTTAAGGAAGTAGCCCTAGAAATAGTAGATGCATTGCTGATCATCTTCCAACATTCGATGGAATCTGGAACAGTACCCATGGATTGGAGGGTAGCTCATGTTACCCCACTATTCAAAAAGGGTGGCAGAGAGAAAACGGGGAATTACAGACCGGTAAGCCTGACATCGGTAGTGGGGAAAATGCTAGAGTCCATTATAAAAGATGTAATAGCTGAGCACTTGGAAAACAGTGACAGGATCAGACAAAGTCAACATGGATTTACAAAAGGTAAATCATGCTTGACTAATCTACTGGAATTTTTTGAGGATGTAACTGGTAAAATAGATAAGGGAGAACCAGTGGATGTGGTGTATTTGGACTTCCAAAAGGATTTTGATAAGGTCCCGCATAAGAGATTAGCGTGTAAAGTTAAGGCACATGGGATTGGGGGCAAGGTATTGACTTGGATAGAGAACTGGTTGGCAGACAGAAAGCAAAGAGTTGGAATAAACGGGTCTTTTTCCGAGTGGCAGGCAGTGACTAGTGGGGTACCGCAGGGATCGGTCCTTGGACCCCAGCTATTCACAATATATATTAATGATCTAGACAAGGGAACTAGATGTAATATCTCCAAGTTTGCAGACGACACAAAACTGGGTGGGCGTGTGTGCTGCGAGGAGGATGCCGAGAAACTCCAGGATGATTTGGACAGGTTGGGTGATTGGGCAGAAGCGTGGCAGATGGAATATAACGTGGATAAATGCGAGGTTATCCACTTTGGTGTCAAAAACAGAAAGGCAGATTATTATCTGAATGGCAATAGATTGGGAGAAGGGGAAGTGCAACGAGACCTGGGTGTCCTTGTGCACCAGTCGCTGAAGGTAAGCATGCAGGTGCAGCAGGCGGTTAAGAAGGCAAATGGTATGTTGGCCTTCATAGCGAGAGGGTTTGAGTACAGGAACAAGGATGTCTTGCTGCAGTTGTACAGGGCCTTGGTGAGACCACACCTTGAGTACTGTGTGCAGTTTTGGTCGCCTTATCTGAGGAAGGATGTTCTTGCCATGGAAGGAGTTCAGCGAAGATTCACAAGGCTGATACCTGGGATGGCAGGAATGACGTATGAAGAGAGATTGGGTCGATTGGGCTTATACTCGCTGGAGTTTAGAAGAATGAGAGGGGATCTCATTGAAACTTATAAAATTCTGACAGGACAGGACAAACTAGATGCAGGAAGGATGTTCCCGATGGTCGGGGAGTCCAGAACCAGGGGTCACAGTCTAAGGATAAGGGCTAAGCCATTTAGGACAGAAATGAGGAGGAATTTCTTCACCCAAAGAGTGGTGAACCTGTGGAATTCTCTACCACAGAAGGCAGTAGAGGCCAATTCATTAAATAGATTCAAGAAGGAGTTGGATATATTTCTTAAGGCTAAAGGGATCAAGGGATATGGGGAGAAGGCAGGGACAGGGTACTGAATTTGGATGATTAGCCATGATCGCATTGAATGGCGGAGCAGGCTCGAGGGGCCGAATGGTCTACTCCTGCTCCTATCTTCTATGATCCTATGATCCTATGATTCAGTTCCAGTTACTGAAACCCGGAGCCTGAGACTGACGGGTGTCATCATCCGGATCAAGGCCCAGACTGTTACTCATTAACTAGAGGCTATTTCTTGGAGATTCTAATCAGCGATCTTTGTCCCTTGCCATCTCTGCCCTTCTCTGGTCCGATAATAAACTAGTTTTATGGTGAACAATGAAATCTAATTGAGGATCTGAAACAGATTCCCGCTACAGAACACGGTGTCACTGTCGGTTCTTCTGAACCGCAGATGGAGGATTTGTGGGGAAATGTGTTCATTGTTACCACACAGAGGATTAATGACTTTGGGTCAAAGGTCAGCAATTTATCAGAACAATTCAAACTGAATGAGCCCGTGTGTGATTCAGATCGAGCCCTGCACCAGAGAACAGGGCGGGGAGGGATTGTACTGATCAGGCTGAAGGGGGTGTTTATGACTGTGAGGTGTAACTGATCTTTACTCAGGGTGTGTTCATTAACCTGCAGAACTCACAGCACTAACTTACCCGGACTCTCTGGAACCAGAATCAGGAGCCGCAGGCACAAGGTAAGGACCCGGAACATACTGAGTAAAATTATTGTATTCTAAAATAGCGAAATCGCCGTTTATTTGTCCAGGAGTTTAAAGATAGAGACAAGTTAACATATTAATGGACAGGTAGCAACGGATGTATTTTCAGAAATTAATTTACAGGGAGTTGTGCGATTTAACAGAATTAAACTTCCAAATGCAATTTCACACGCTAAAATTCTGCCGCTGTAAATAGTATTCAAGTACATTTATCATGTAAAACACGCTTAGGAACAAAGTGTCAGAGGTCTATTTCATAGAAGCATAGAATCATTCAGCTCAGAAGGCCCATCGAGCCTGTGCCAGAACTTTAAAGAGCAATCCAATTAGTCCCACTCCACTGCTCGCTCCCCTGAGCCCTACAATTTTCTGTACTTTTATTATTTATCCAATTCCCTTTTAAAAGTTACTATTGCATTTTCTTCTACCACATTTTCAGGCATTGCATTGCAGAAACATAATAACTCGATGCCTAAAAATATCTCCTCATCTCACCTCTGGCTCTTTTGCCAATTGCATTAAATCTGTGTCTTCTTTAAACCGACCGTTCTGTCAGTAGATACAGTTTCTCCTTATTTATTCCATGAAAAAAGCGAAATGTTTCATGATTTTAACGCCTCTATTAAATCTCGTCATAACCTTCTCTGATTTAAGGAGAACAATTCCATCTTCTCTAGTCTCTTCATGTCACTGAAGTCCCTCATTTCTGTTACCACGCTAGTAGATCTCCTCTGCGCCCTCTGCAAGGCTCCGACAGCCTTCCTAAAGTGTGGTGTCCAGAATTGAACACAATGCTCCAGGTGCGACCTAGCCAGTGTTTGATAAAGGTTTACCATAACTTCCTTGCTTTGCACTCTCTGGGCACAACTGTGGCAGATGGAGATCAGTGTGGGAAAGTGTGAGGTCATTCACGTTGGATCTAAAAAGAATAGATCAGAGTATTTTATAATTGGTTCGAAGTTAGGAAATGTGGATGTGCAGCGAGAACTCGGGGTCCAAGTACAGAAATCACTGGAAGTTAGTTGATACCAAAAATAAGTAAAATTCTAAAGGAATGTTGGGCTTTATCTCGAGGGCTGGAATACAAAGGGGTAGAAGTTCTGTTCCAGCTGTACAGAGCTCTGGTTAGACCCATTTAGAGAACCGCACCTCGGCAACAATATCTTGGCTTTGGAGGTGGTGCTGCTCAGATTCACCAGAATGATACCGGGGCTAAAAACTTTAAATTATGAGGATAGATTGCATTGACGAAGCTTTTATTCCCTTGATTATACAAGATTAAGGGTTGATCTAATTGAGGTGTTTAAGATGATAAAGGAATTGCTAGGACAGAAAGAGTTAAACTATTTCCTTTGGTGGACGAGATCAGAAAAAGGGGGCATAACCTTAACCGCAGAGCTCGGCCGTTCAGGGGTGATGTTAGAAAGCATTTCTTCAGACACAGTGTAGTGGAAATCTGGAACACTCGCCCTCAAAAAGCTGTTGAGGTTCGGTCAATTGAAAATGACAAAACTGTCATTGATAGTTTTATGTTAGACAATGGTATTTTGGATTACAGAACCAAGGCGGGGAGATGGAGTTAAGATACAGCTCAGCCATGATCGAATTGAATGGAGTGAAGAGTGAATGAATGGCCAACTCCTGTTCCTATATTCCTATTCCTCTATTTATAAAGCCAATGATCTCGTATACTTTTCTAAATGCTTATCGTCCTGTCCTGCCACCTTCAAAGATTTCTCTATGTGTACCCCCAAGTTTTTCTGTTCCTACAACCCCTTTAAAATTGTAACATTTAGTTTATATCGCCTCATTCTTCCTTCCAAAGAGCATCACTTCACACTTCTCTCCGTTAAATTTCACCTGCCATGTGTCTGTCCATTTCACCAGACGGTCTATTTCCTCCTGATAGCTTCTGCTGTCCTACTCACGATTTAGGACTTTCCCGTGATTCGTGTCATCTACAAACTTTTAAATTATGCTCCGTATACACAAGTCCAGGTCACTAATATATATCAAAAAGAGCAGTGGTCCTAATAACAAAATTGGCTTAGTGGCAGGAGGCAGAGGGTGATGGTCGAAGGTTGTTTTTGTGACTGGAAGCCTGTGTCCAGTGGTGTACCGCAGGGATCGGTGCTGGGTCCCTTGCTGTTTGTAGCGCACATTAATGATTTAGATATGAATGTAGGAGGTATGATCAGTAAGTTCGCAGATGACACGAAAATAAGTGGAGTGGTAAATAGCGAGGAGGGAAGCCTCAGGCTACAGGACGATATAGACGGGTTGGTCAGACGGGCAGAACAGTGGCAAATGGAATTTAACCCTGAAAAGTGTGAGGTGATGCATTTTGGGAGGAATAACAAGGCAAGGGAATACACAATGAATGGTAGGACCCTAGGAAGGACAGAGGATCAGAGGGACCTTGGTGTGCATGTACATAGATCCCTGAAGGCAGCAGGCTTAGAGGGTGCAGAATTCTTAAAGTGCATATTGGAGAGCTTTCTGAGCCAGCATGTAGAAAGTCCTACAAGAGAGGGGCCGGTACTGGACCTAATTCTAGGGAATGTAGTCTGGCAAATGTTAGAAGTGTCAGTAGGAAAGCATTTTGGTGACAGTGACCATAATTCGGTGAGATTTAAGGTAGTCATGGAAACGGACAAAGATGGACCCGAAAATAAGGTTCTAAATTGGAAGAAGGCCGATTTTAATATTAAAAGCCAGGATCTGGTCAAAGTGGACTGGGATCAGCTACTTGTAGGAAAATCCAAATCAGAGCAGTGGGAGTCTTTCAGAAAGGAAATAGAGAGATGACAACGCCAACATGTTCCCGTAAAGGTCAAGGGTGGGACCAACACGCCCAGGGATCCCTGGATGTCAAGGGATATACAAGAATGGATTAGGAAAAAAAGGGAGGCTTTTTGGCAGATACAAAGGACTAAAAACAGTGGAAGTCCTAGAGGAGTATAGAAAGTGCAGGGGGGTACTTAAAAAAGTAATTTGGTGAGCGAAGTGGGGGCATGTAAAAACACTTGCAGGCATAATAAAGGAAAATCCCAAGGTGTTTTATAAGTATATTAAGGGCAAGAGGATAACCAGGGAAAGAGGAACTATTAGGGACCAAAGTGGCAATCTGTGTGTAGAGCCAGAAGATGTAGGTGACGTTTAAAATGAATATTTTGCATCTGTGTTCACTATGTAGCCATAGAAATCAGGCAGGGGGATTATGATGTACTTGAACAAATTAGTATTGAGGGGGAGGAGGTACTAACGGTTTTAGCGGGCTTAAAAGTGGATAAATCCCCAGGACCAGACGAGTTGTATCCCAGGCTGCTGTGTGAGGCAAGGGAGGAGATTTCAGGGGCTCTGACACAAATTTTCAGAACCTCTCTGGCCACCGGGGAGGTGCCAGATGACTGGAGAACAGCTAATGTAGTAGCTTTATTCAAGAAGGGTAGTAGGGATAAACCAGGGAATTACAGGCCAGTGAGCCTAACATCAGTGGTAGGGAAATTATTGGAAAAAATTCTGAGGGACAGAATTAGTCTCCAATTGGAGAGGCAAGGATTAATCAAGGATAGTCAGCATGGCTTTGTCAAGGGGAGATAATGTCTGACCAATTTGATTGAATTTTTCAATGGGGTGACTAGGTGTGTGGATGAGGGTAGTGCAGTTGAGGTGGTCTACATGGACTTAAGTAAGGCTTTTCACAAATTCCCGCATGGGTGACTGGTCAAGAAGGTAAGAACCTATGGGATCCAGGGCAATTTGGCACATTGGATCCAAAATTGGCTTAGTGGCAGGAGGCAGAGAGTGATGGTCGAAGGTTCTTTTTGTGACTGGAAGCCTGTGTCCAGTGGTGTACAGCAGTGATCGGTGCTAGGTCCTTTGCTGTTTGTAGTGTACATTAATGATTTAGATATGAATGTAGGAGGTGTGATCAGCAAGTTCGCAGATGAAACGAAAATTGGTGGAGTGGTAAATAGCGAGGAGGGAAGCCTTAGGCTACAGGACGATATAGACGGGTTGACTGGATGGGCAGAACAGTGGCAAATGGAATTTAACCCTGAAAAGAGTGAGGTGATGCATTTTGGGAGGACTAACAAGGCAAGGGAATACACAATGAATGTTCGGACCCCAGGAAGGACAGAGGATCAGAGTTACCTTGGTGTGCATGTACATAAATCATTGAAGGCAGCAGGACAGGTAGATAAGGTGGTTAAAAAGGCATATGGGATACTTGCATTCATTCACCGAGGCATAGAATATAAGAGCAGGGAGGTTATGATGGAGTTGTACAAAACGCTAGTTAGGCCACAGCTGGAATACTGTGTGCAGTTCTAGTCGCCACACTATAGGAAGGATGTGATTGCATTAGAGAGGGTGCAGAGGAGATTCACCAAGATGTTACCTGGGCTGCAGCGCTTCAGCAATGAAGAGAGACTGGACAGGCTGGGGTTGTATTCCTTAGAGCAGAGAAGGCTGAGGGGGGACCTGATTGAGGTGTATAAAATTATGAGGGGCATAGATAGGGTAGACAGAAAGGTACTTTTCCCCTCAGTAGAGGGGTCAGTAACCAGGGGGCATAGTTTCAAGTTAAGGGGAAGGAGGTTTACAGAGAATTTGAGGAAGCACTTTTTCACCCAGAGGGTGGTTGGAACCTGGAACTCACTGCCTGAAAGGGTGATAGAGGTAGGAACCCTCACAACATTCAAGAAGCATTTCGATGAGCACTTGAAACGCCATAGCATACAAGGCTAAGGACAAAGTGCGGGAAATTGGGATTAGGATAGATAGGGTTTGATGGCCGACGCGGACACGATGGGCCGAAGGGCCTCTTTCTGTGCTGTATAACTCTATGACTCTATGATTATGACAGGCAGATAAGGTGGTCAAGTAGATATATGGGACACTTTCCTTCATTAGCCGAGGAACAGTATATAAGAGCAGGGAGGTTATGATGGAGCTGTACAAAACGCTAGTTAGGCCACAGCTGCAATACTGTGTGCAGTTCAGGTCGCCACACTATAGGAAGGATGTGATTGCATTAGAGAGGGTGCAGAGGAGATTCACCAGGATGTTACCTGGGCTGGAGCGTTTCAGCAGATGCGGATCTCACCAACAGCCGCCAGTTCATACAGTAGAAAACGGAGTGCTGTGGTGAATGGCTGTTTTTTTCGGACTGGAGGAAGGAATACATTGGTCTTCCCCAGGATTCAGTGCTGGAACCACTGCTGTTTTTGATAAACATCAATGACTTAAAATTAGGGGTACAGGGCACAATTTCGAAATTTGCAAATGACACGAAACTTGGAAGCGCAGTTAAAATGAGGATTAGAGAAATGAAACTCAAGAGGGTATAGTTAGGTTGGTGGAATGTGCGGACACATGACAGATTAAATTCAACGCAGACAAGTGTGACGAGCTATATTTTGGTTGGAAGATTGGGGAGAGTCAATATAGGCTAAATGGTACAATTTTACATGGGGTGCAGGAACAGAGTGACCAGGGGATCTTTGAACGTGGCTGGACAAGTGAGTAAAGCAGTTAATAGAGCCTGTGGGATCCTGGGCTCTATAAGTAGAGGCAGAGAGTACAAAAGCCAAGAAGTATGTTAAACCGATATAAAGGTTTAGTTCGCACCCACCCCTTTCCCAGCTGGAGTACTATATCTAATTCTGAGCCCCACAATTTAGGAAGGACATGAAGGCTTTCGGGAGGGTATAGAAAAGATTTACTGGAATAGCTCCAGGGATGAGGGATTATGTCAACGTGGATAGACTGGAGAAGCTGCGATCGTTCTCCTTAGAGCACAGAAGGTTAAGTGGAGATTAGTTACAGGTGTTTAAAATCATGAAGGGATTAGATAGAGTGAAGAAAGAGAAACGGTTTCCAGTGGCTGATGGGTCGATAACCAAAGGGAACAGATTGGAGGTGATTGGCAAAAGAACCAGAGGCGACACGAGGAAAACCTGAATAACACAACGTTTGAGTTACATTTGGAATGCACTTCCTGATAAAGGTGGTGGAATCAGATTCAATAGTAGCTTTCAAAAGCGAATTGAATAAATACTTGAAGGAGAAAACATTGCAGGGATATGGGGATAGATTGGAGGAATGGGACTAACTGAATTGCTATACGAAAGAGCCAGCGCAGACTGGATGGACCGAACGGCCTCCTTCTATGCTGTATGGAAAGAGCCAGCGCAGACTGGATGGACCGAACGGCCTCCTTCTATGCTGTACTATTCTATGCTTCTATGTCGTTATTGCCGCTGGGTTGTTAGACCTCAATTTCAGAGCGACCAATCTGTACCTTTCTCCGTAAGGTGGCATTTGAATAGACACTAGCGAGATGTATTTGTGGAATAACATTCTTGAGAAACAGAGACAATTGCCTTCTAACACATGCCCTGCAATTTAGATTTACCAGATAAATTGTCAAATCAAATTTCCGTTAGCGCAGAACCAATGACGTAATTTTAACATCCTGCCTCGGTAAGATTTCTGCAGATGCGGGTCTCACCTACAGCTGCCACTTCATACAGTTTCTGGGCCATGTGGAATAGGGCCCGTGTCTTCTGGTAAATGTCCTAATGGTACAAAACATTGGGAACTCAACTCCTAACTGTAATGTTTGCTGTTTTCAATATGAACGAGAAATCACGATTGGTGATCAAAAGTTGAAAGCTAATCATCGAAATTGAAAATACCTTTTTCACGCTGTTTCTGATTCCAAACAGAGTAATATATATTTCTGAATTAGAACAATACTGAAAGATTTATGTAACTATGATTGGTAGATAGTGCAAGTAATAAATGCGAAAGACAATTGTCAGATATTTCAGATAAAATTGAGATGTTGCTGAATAGACAGACTTGTGGAGCTTCTACACATTGTTACAAAGATTGTGTGTCGCAGTGACAAATTATGTTACTCCGATTTTCTTATCAGTACGGTGAGCTGCAAGGACAAAAATTCATTCCGAAGTTTGATAAAAATTGCAGAATCGTTATACAATTTAACCACACATTGCATTTCAAAGTTCCGTGAAGATTCACTACAACTGGATTTAGAACACACTGTCGCATGGACAAGTCAATAAAAACAGGCGCACTGTGTCAAACACTACTTTGAACAACATACATAGAACATAGAACAGTACAGCACAGTACAGGCCCTTCGGCCCTCGATGTTGTGCCGAGCATTGTCCGAGACCAAGATCAAGCTATCACACTCCCTATCACTCTGGTGTGCTCCGTGTGCTTATCCAATAACCGCTTGAAAGTTCCTAAAGTGTCCGACTCCACTATCACAGCAGGCAGTCCATTCCACACCCCAACCACTCTCTGAGTAAAGAATCTACCTCGGACATCCCTTCTATATCTCCCCCCATGCACCTTATAGCTATGCCCCCTTGTAACAGCTGCCTCTACCCGAGGAAATAGTCTCTGAACATCCACTCTATCTATCCCCCTCATCATCTTATAAACCTCTATTAAGTCGCCTCTCATCCTCCTCCGCTCTAAAGAGAAAAGCCCCAACTCCCTCAATCTTTCCTCATAAGACCTCCCCCCCAAACCAGGCAGCATCCTGGTAAATCTCCTTTGCACTCTTTCCAATGCTTCCACGTCATTCCTATAGTGAGGTGACCAGAACTGCACACAATATTCCAAATGTGGTCTCACCAAGGTCCTGTACAGTTGCAGCATAACCTCACGGTTCTTAAACTCAAACCCTCTGTTAATAAACGCCAACACACCATAGGCCTTCTTTACTGCTCTATCCACTTGAGTGGCAACCTTCAGAGATCTGTGGATATGAACCCCCAGATCCCTCTGCTCCTCCACGTTCCTCAGAACCCTGCCGTTGACCCTGTAATCCTTATTCACATTTGCCCTACCAAAATGAATCACCTCGCACTTATCAGGGTTAAATTCCATCTGCCATTTTTCGGCCCAGCTCTGCATCCTATCAATGTCTCTTTGCAGCCTACAACTGCCCTCCACCTCATCCACTACTCCACCAATCTTGGTGTCATCAGCAAATTTACTGATCCACCCTTCAGTCCCCTCCTCCAAGTCATTGATAAAAATCACAAACAGCAGAGGACCCAGCACCGACCCCTGTGGCACACCGCTGGTAACTGGTCTCCAGTCCGAAAATGTTCCATCCACCACCACCCTCTGCCTTCTATGAGATAGCCAGTTACTTATCCAATCGGCCAAATTTCCCTCTATCCCACAACTCCTTGCTTTCTTCATGAGACGACCATGGGGAACCTTATCAAACGCCTTACTAAAATCCATGTATACGACATCAACTGCTCTATCTTCATCTACACACTTAGTTACCTCCTCAAAGAATTCAATCAAATTTGTTAGGCAAGACTTACCCTTCACGAATCCGTGTTGACTATCCCTGATTAAGTTACCCCTTTCCAAATGGTCATAAATCCTATCCCTCAGGATCTTTTCCATTATCTTTCCAACCACCGAAGTAAGACTAACCGGCCTATAATTACCAGGGTCATTCCTATTTCCTTTCTTGAAGAGAGGAACAACATTCGCCACTCTCCAGTCCTCTGGCACCATCCCCGTGGCCAGTGAGGACCCAAAGATCAAAGCCAGAGGCTCTGCAATCTCCTCCCTTGCCTCCCAAAGAATCCTAGGATATACCCCATCTGGCCCAGGGGACTTATCGACCCTCAGGTTCTTCAAAATTGCTAAAACGTCTTCCCTCAGAACATCTACCACCTCCAGCCTATCCACCTTTATCACACTCTCATCCTCAAGAACATGGCCCCTCTCCTCGGTGAACACTGACGAAAAGTATTCATTCATCACCTCTCCTATCTCTTCTGACTCCATGCACAAGTTCCCACTACTGTCCTTGACCGGCCCTACCCTCATCCTGGTCATTCTTTTATTTCTCACATAAGAGTAAAAAGCCTTGGGGTTTTTCTTGATCCGACCCGCCAAGGACTTCTCATGCCCCCTCCTAGCTCTCCTAAGCTCTTTTTTTAGCTCATTCCTTGCTACCTTGTACCCCTCAATCGACCCAACTGAACCTTGTTTTCTCATCCTTACATACGCTTCCTTTTTCCTCTTGACTAGACATTCAACCTCTTTTGTGAACCATGGTTCTCTCACTCGGCCATTTCCTCCCTGACTGACAGGGACATACCTATCAAGGACACGCAGTAATTGCTCCATGAAAAAGCTGCACTTTTCGTTTGTGCCTTTCCCTGATAGTTTCTGTTCCCATTTTATACTCCCTAATTCTTGCCTAATCGCATCATAATTACCCCTCCCCCAATTATAAACCCTGCCCTGCCGTATGGCCCTATCCCTCTCCATTGCAATAGTGAAAGTTACCGAATTGTGGTCACTATCTCCAAAGTGCTCTCCCACATACAAATCAAACACTTGGCCCGGTTCATTACCCAGTACCAAATCAAACTTGGCCCCACCTCTTGTCGGCCTATCCACATATTGTGTCAGGAAACCCTCCTGCACACACTGTGCAAAAACTATCCCATCCGAACTGTTTGACCTATAAAGGTTCCAATCAATATTTGGAAAGTTGAAGTCACCCATGACAACTAATCTGTGACCTCGACACCTATTCATAATCTGCTTTGCAATTTCTTCCTCCACATCTTTATTACTATTTGGGGGCCTGTAGAAAACTCCTAACAACGTGACCGCTCCTTTCCTATTTCTAACTTCAGCCCATATTACCTCAGACAGCAGATCCCCCTCGAACTGCCTTTCTGCCGCTGTTAAACTATCCTTGATTAACAATGCTACTCCTCCACCTTTCTTACCAACTTCCCTACTCTTACTGAAACATCTATACCCCGGAACTTCCAACAACCATTCCTGTCCCTTTTCTAACCATGTCTCCGTAATGGCCACCACATCGTAGTCCCAAGTACCATTCCACGCTCCATCTTTAGATGTAAAGGGAATCTGCCTGTTCTATAGACGCTAATCTGTATTGAATACGAATTTTAGTTTGTAGCGATAACTGCAGCAAAGGAAAGACTAGAAAACTTATCATATTTAATATTTTTCAGAATATTACATAGATCATAAGAATTAGGAGCAGAAGTAGGCCATACGGCTCCTCGAGCCTTCTCCGCCATTAAATAAGATCATTGGTTGATCTTCGACTTAAATTCCACTTTCCCAACTGATCCCATATCCCTTGATTCCCCGAGAGTCCAACAATTAATGTATCTCAGCCTTGAACATACTTAACGATTCAGCATCCACATACAAAGATTCACAACCCTCTGAGAGAAGAAATTCTTCCTCATCTCATTCTTAAATGGCCGACCCCTTATCACGAGACTATGCCCCCTAGTTCTAGAATCGCCAGGCAACAAGAACAACAACAACAACTTGTATGTATATTGCACCTTTAACGTAGTAACACGTCCCAAGGCGCTTTACAGGAGTGTTAGAAAAAAAATGTGACGCCCAACCACATAAGGAGAAATTAGGGCAGATGAACAAATGCTTGGTCAATGAGCTAGGTTTTAAGGAGCGTCTGAAAGGAGGAAAGACAGTTAGAGAGGCGGAGAGATTTAGGGAGCGAGTTCCAGAGCTTCGGGCCTAGGCAGTGGAAGGCATGGCCACCAATGGTTGAGCGATTATAATCAGGGATGCTCAAGAGGGCAGAATTAGAGGAGCACTGATAGCTCGGGGGGAGGGGGGGGGGTTGTGGGGCTGGAGGAGATTACAGAGATAGGAAGGGGCGAGGCCATGGAGGGATATGAAAACAAGGATGAGAATTTAATATTTTCAGCCAGGCGAAACAACCTCTCAGCTTATACCCTGTCAATGCCCCTCAGAATCTTATATGTTTCAATGAAATTACCTCTCATTCTTCTAAACTCCACAGAGTATAGGCCGAGTCTACTCAATCTCTCCTCATAGGATAATCTTCTCATCCCAGGGGTCAGTCTAGTGAACCTGTCATAAATTCTCGAGTCAGCCCGTTCTCTGATAACTCAACAGTGCCCTGCTCCATTTACTACTGCATACATAAAGAAGCAGCCTATGACAAGCTAATTCAGGACCAGGACATTTTCCAGGCAGGTAACGTTTGTGTTGTGTCAGTGCCAGGCAATTACCAGCTCTAACAGGAAAAGGTACAATCTCCCTACAACATTTCGTGGCAACCAAATCGCTTAGTGCCGCCCCATCAACACCATGGAGGTCACCATCGACTAGATGATTAACGGGGCTGCCTGATCAACACTACAAGTGAAGAGTTCTCCACGATAAGTGTCTCTCTTTCTGACTGCTGAAAGCCTCTCCACCAGCTTCAGGTCTCATGTTAAGAATGTGATGAAGTAATCAGCAATTGTCTTAACGATATACCCACAACACCACTCATAAAGCTCGGCGTCATACAAGACAAATCATTCCGCTTGATTCTAAGTCTGTAATATCCACCCCGTCCACCAGCAGTGCACTATTGCTGTAGTCTGCACTATCCGCAGCATCTCACGAAGCTAAATTGGCATCGCCTCTCATATCTACTCTGTCTACCACTGATAAGGATTAGAGCAGCGAAGTTGTGAGAGACCCGCTGCTCCAATATCCCCTGCAAGTCACTGCCCATCTTTACTTAGGCACATGTTATGGTCCCGTCATCGTTGTTGAGTGAAAATCCTGCAATTGCCTTGTTAGAACAATCCTAGTAGCATCATCACCACAGGGATTGCAGCGATTCGAAAAACCCAACCAGGACCTATATGGGGCAGCGGGAGATGACAGATCAAAACAAGCGGGTCGAGTGATAAACAATGGATCATTTTAACATGGAGATTTCTGAGCAAAAATACATTTATAGTGAAGAGGAACATTCGGCGGCTGCTAGCCTGGTATTGTCGGTCCCATTTTCCCAATCCGTAACTGCATTCGGTGAAGATAATATGAGATGGACTCTGTAGTTTATGGGGGATTATGCGCACACTTAGTGTGACGCTGGAGTAATTTGAATAGTTTTAATGTGTCCTTTGTGGTGAATGGGTAATCAGACATGAAACAAGATGGAGAGGGAAGCAAGGAAGATAATCAGGTATAGAGGAGATGGAAAAGGAAAGAGAGGCAGCATCAGATATAGAGCCGGAGAGCGAATGGATACAGTGGCTGAATCAGGAACCGTGCAGGAGGAAAGGAGGCAAAGGGAAGAATTAGGACTGCAACAGGTGGGGGAGAGAAGGAAACATCAGGAACAGAATAGGTGGGGAACCGGACATGAAGCAATGGAAGGAGCGGCACGGAGAAGGAGGAGCGGGAATCGGATACAGAGGAGTCGGGAGATATTTTATAAAGTTTATATTGTTTATGTTAAATGCAAATTAGAGTTAGGAAATTGATTTAATTTTCAGAGTTACTCAGTCTCAGAATTAATTGAATTTGCTGCCCGCTTTTTTAAATGAAATTAAATGTAAATTTACAGCACCACCAATAAAAGTTAACTGGCCAATGATACGGTTCGCTCGTTTACCGCACACATTTGCTGATTCAGTTCCAGTAAGTGAAATTTGGAGCCTGATACTCCTGCGTGTGAACAACCTGATCAAGGCCCACACTGTTACTCATTAACTGGAGATTATCTCCCGGATTTTATAATCGTTGCTTTGTTGCTACTAAATGACCATCATTGGAAACTAACCGGTAACTGATCATGTGACAGGAATTGGGATCTCCATGTCAATCCAGATCAGGTGAACATTGCCAAAAGCCTGATACCCAGATTAATTGAGCCGGGATACTAATGATTTACATTTACACAGAGTTAGAATCGGGTCAGAGAATCAGCTAATGATCGAAAGGGAAGGTAATTGCAAAACATTAACGTGTTAACTCAGAGAGCTGACTGTGCCTTTCCCTCTGATGTTTGATCCCAATAAACTTACACTGATCTTTGTCCCTTGCTATCTTTGCCCTTTTATACTTCGATAATGGAGAGGATTTATGGTGAGTCATCAAATCCAATTGAGACACGAAAGTGATTCCTGCTACAGAACGCGGTCTCTCCGCGGGGTCTTCTGAACCGCAGATGGAAGAGCTGGGGGTGGGGTGGGGTGGGGGGGGAGACGTAGTCATTGTTGTCGCAATTAATATTAATTACTTTGTTTAAAAGATCAGTATTTCATCAGAACAATTCAATTCAAATAAAACCGTGTGTGATTCAGATCGAGCCCTCCACCAGAGAACAGGGCGGGGAGTGATTGTTCTGATCAGGCTGAAGGTCGGGTTTATGACTGTGATGTGGAGCTGATCTTTACTCAGGTTGTGTTCATTAACCTGCAGAACACATAACGCTAACTTACCCGGACTCTCTGGAACCAGAATCAGGAGCCGCAGCACAAGGTAAGATACCGGGGCTAAGAGCTTTAAATTATGAGGATAGATTGCATAGACGAAGCTTTTATTCGCTTGATTATATAAGATTAAGGGGTGATATAATTGAGGTGTTTAAGATGATCAAAGAAATTGCTAGGATAGAAAGAGTTAAACGATTTCCTATGGTGGACTAGTCCAGAAAAAGGGAGCATAACCTTAAACGCAGAGCTCGGCCGTTCAGGGGTGATGTTAGAAAGCATTTCTTCAGACACAGTGTAGTGGAAATCCGGAACACTCGCCCTCAAAAAGCTGTTGAGGTTCGACAATTGAAAATGACAAAACTGTCATTGATAGTTTTATGGTAGGCAATGGTATTTTGCATTACGGAACCAAGGCGGGGAGATGGAGTTAAGATACAGCTCAGCCATGATCGAATTGAATGGAGTGAAGAGTGAATGCATGGCCAACTCTTGTTCCTATATTCCTATAATCCTATTCCTCCATTTATAAATTATGCGGAGATGCCGGTGTTGGACTGGGGTGGACAAATGTGAGAAGTCGCACAACACCAGGTTATAGTCCAACAGTTTTATTTGAAATCACAAGCTTTCGGAGCGCTGCTCCTTCGTCGGGTGAAGTCCTTCTATTTATAAAGCCAATGTTCTCGTATACTTTTCTAAATGCTTATCGTCCTGTCCTGCCACCTTCAAAGATTTCTCTATGTGTACCCCCAAGTTTTTCTGATCCTGCAACCCCTTTAAAATTGTCTGCCCATTTCACCAGAGTGTCTATTTCCTCCTGAAGTCTTCTGCTATCCTCCTCACGATTTACAATTTTTCCGAGACGCTTGTCATCTACAAACTTTTCGGCCCAACCAGTCCATGCCGGCGGTTATGCTCCACTCCAGCCTCCTCCAGTCTTCACTGATCTAAATCTATAAGCATAACCCTGTATTCCCTTCTCCCTCATATGGTTGTCTAGCCTCCCCTTAACTGCATCGATACTATTCACTTCAACCACTCCCTGTGGCAGCGAGTTCCACATTGTCACCACTCTTTGGGTAAATAAGTTTCTTCTTATTCCCCTAATGAATTTCTTGGTGACTATCTTATATTGATGGCCTCTAGTTATGCTCTTCCCCACAAGTGGAAACATTCTCTCTGTACCCACTCTATCAAAACCTTTCATAATTTTAAAGACCTCCATTAGGTCGCCCCTCAGCCTTCTTTTTTCCAGAGAAAAGAGACCCAGCATTTTCATAATTTCCTGATATGGATACCCTTGCATTTCTGGTATCATCCTTGTAAATCTTCTCTGTGCCCTCTCCAGTACTTCTATATCTTTTTTTATAATATGGCAACTAGAACTGTAAGCAGTACTCCAAGTGTGGTCTAACCAAGGTTCGATACAGGTTTAGCATAACTTCCCTACTTCTCAATTCTAACCCTCTAGAAGTTAACCCTAGTGCTTGGTTTCTTTTTTATGGTCTTGCTAACCTGTGTTGTAACTTCTATTGATTTGTGCATTTATACTCCGAGATCCCTTTGTTCCTCTACCCCATCTGGACTCGCACCCTCCAAGTAATAAGTGACCTCCCTATTCTTCCTACCAAAATGTAATACCTCACATCTATCTGTGTTGAATTCATTTGCCAATTATACACCCATTCTGCAAGTTTATTCATGTCCTCCATGGAAAATGGAATATAATGTGGAGAAATCTGAAGTTATCCACTTTGGTAGGAAAAATAGAAAAGCAAAGGATTTTTTTTAAATGGTGAGAAATTGGGAAATTTTGGTGTTCAGAGGGACCTGGGTGTCCTTGTACACGAACCACTGAAAGTTAACTTGCAGGTACAGCAAGATATTCGGAAAGCAAATGACATGTTGGCCGTTATTACAATAGGATTTGAGTGCAAGAGTAAAGACGAATTACGGCAATTATATAGGGCCTTGGTGAGACCACATCTGGAGTATTGTGTACATTTCTGGTCTCCTTACCAAAGGAAGGATATACTTGCCACAGAGGGAGTGAAACAAAGGTTCAACAGACTGGTTCCTGGGATGGGGGGACTGTCCTATGAGGACAGATTGAGTAGACTAGGCCTATATTCTCCAGAGTTTAGAAGAATGAGAGGTGATCTCATTGAAACATACAACATTATTACAGAGCTGGACAGGGTAAATGCAGGGAGGATGTTTCCCCTGGCTGGCGAGTCTAGTGTCAGGGGTCACAGTCTTAGAATAAGGGGTCGGCCAGTTAGGACTGAGATGAGGAGACATTTCCTCACTCAGATGGTCGTGAATCTCTACCCCAGATGACTGTGGGGGCTCAGTAGTTGAGTATATTCAAGACAGAGATCGAAAATTATGGAATATTAAGGGAATCAAGGGATATGGGGATAGTTCAGGAAAGTGAACATGAGGTAGATGAACAGTCATGATCTTATGGAATTTCGAAGCAGGATCGAAGGGCAAAATGGCCGAATCCTGCTCCTATTTCTTATGTTCTTATGTTCTCCTGTGATTTGTTGCAGTCCTCCTCAGTATTGACTTTCCCCCCAATTGGTGTCATCCGCAAATTTAGAACTCCAAGCAAATTCAGATCAGATTAACATTATAAAAGGTCTAATACCGAGATCAGTATAGCTGTGATCCGAATGTCTTTCATTCCCACAGAGTTAGAATCTGGACAAAGAAAGAGATAAAGTTCGAAAGGTAGATAATTCCTAAAAAGCCAGGTGCTGACAAACTTCCCTCTGCTGTTTGATCCCAAGAAACTAATAGCGATCTTTGTCCCTTGCTATCAGTGCCCTTTCATAGTCCGATAATAAACAGGTTTTATGGTGAGCAATATACTCGAATTGAGGAATCGGATATGAATCGGGATACAGAACACAGTTTTCTTGTGGGGTCTTCCGAACCGAAGATGGAAGAGATGGGGGCAAATTTAATTGTTAACAAACAAATAATTAATAACTTTTGGTAAAACATCAGTAATTCATTAGAACAATTCAAATTGAATGATTCTGGTATCGATCTGTGTTTCAGATCGAGCCCTGTACCACAGAACAGGGCGGGGAGGGATTGCACTGATCAGGCTGAAGGTCGGGTTTATGACTGCGATGTGTAACTGATATTTACCAAGGGTGTGATCATTAACCTGCAGAACACGGTGGCATAGTGGTTAACACTGGTGCACTCACAACGCCAGATCGACCTGGGTTCGAATCTGGCCTCGGAGTGACTGTCTGTGTGGAGTTTACACATTCTCCCCGTGGGTTTCCTCCGGGTGCTCCGGTTTCCTCCCACAGTCCAAAAATGTGCAGGTTAGGTTGATTGGCTATGATAAATTGACCCTTAGTGTTAGGGGGGGATTAAATATGTGGGGTTACAGGGATAGGATGGGATATGTTAGGGTGAATTAAATACGTGGGGATAGGGTGGGATATGTGTCGGTGCAGGCTCGATGGGGATTCTGTGTGAGAAAGCAGGGACAGGGTACTGGATTTGGATGATCAGCCATGATCGTATTGAATGGTGGAGCATTCTCCCAGTTTCTATGTAACATTCAACGCTAACTGCCACGGACTCTCTGGGACCAGAATCAGGAGCCACAGAACAAACCCGAAATATATTGAACACCTTTATAAGACCATAAGAAATAGGAGCAGGAGTAGACCATTTGGCCCCTCCAGACTGCTCCGCCATTCAATAAGATCATGGCTTATCTTTTACCTCATCTCCACTTTCCTGAACTATCCCCATATCCCTTGATTCAATTCCTCAAATCCTCTTGTAATAAAGGCCAACATACCATTTGCTTTCCCAATTGCTTGCTGTACCTGCATGTTAACTTTCAGTGATTCTTGTACAAGGACACACAGGTTCCTTAGAACACCAACATTTCCCAATCCCTCCTCATTTTAAAGATACTCTGCTGTTTGTGGGAGCTTGATGTGCGCAATATGGCTGCCGCGTTTCCCACATTACAACAGTGACAGTACTTCATTAGCTGTAAAGCGCTTTGAGACGTCTGGTGGTCGTGAACGGCGCGATATAAATGCAAGTCTTTCTTTTATTGAGGAGGAATATTATCCAGCTGGTTAATGCTGTTTCATTATTGTGGGGACCATCTGTGGAAAGAGAACGTTTCATTTCTGACGCATGGTAACAATACTATGGAGGAGGAATTCCTGAAGTGTTTACGGGATGGTTTCCTGGACCAATATGTCGAGGAATCAGCCAGAGATCAGGCCATCTTAGACTGGGTATTATGCAATGAGAAAGGGTTAATTAGCAATCTTGTTGTGCGAGGCCCCTTGGGACGGAGCGATCATAATATGATGGAATTCTTCATTAGGATGGAGAGTGAAGTAGTTGACTCAGAGACTAGGGTCCTGAATTTAAATAAAGGAAACTACGATGGTATGAGCTGCGAGTTGAGTAGGATTGAATGGGGAATGTCACTCAAAGGGTTGACGGTGTATAGACAATGGCAAACATTCAAAGACCGCATGGACGGACTACAGAATTTGTTCATCCCAATTTGGCATAAGAATAAAACAATGAGGGTGACTCAACCGTGGCTTACAAGGGAAATTAGCGTTAGCATAAAATCCAAGGAGAGGGCATATAAATTGGCCAGAAAAAGCAGTAACCCTAACGATTGGGAGCAGTTTAAGATTCAACAAAGGAGGACGAAGGGATTAATTAAGAAGGGGAAAATAGACTACGAGAGTAAGCTCGCAGGGAACATAAAAACTGACTGTAAAAGCTTTTATAGATATGTGAAGAGAAAAAGATTAGTGAAATCAAGCATAGGTTCCTTGCAGTCACACTCAGGAGAACTTATAATGTCAGACCAATTAAATACATATTTTGGTTTGTCTTCACAAAGGAGGACACAAATAACCTCCCAGAGATGTTGGGGAACATAGGGTATGATGAAAGGGAGGAACTGAAAGAAATCAATATTTGTAGGGAAATGGTGTTCGGGAAATTGAAGGGATTGAAGGCAGATAAATCCCCAGGGCCTGATAATCTACATCCTAGGGTACTTAAGGAAGTGGCCCTAGGAATAGTAGATGCATTGCTGATCATCTTCCAACATTCGATGGAATCTGGAACAGTGCCCATGGATTGGAGGGTAGCTAATGTTACCCCACTATTCAAAAAGGGTGGTACAGAGAAAACGGGGAATTACAGACCGGTAAGCCTGACATCGGTAGTGGGAAAAATGCTAGAGTCAATTATAAAAGATATAATAGTTGAGCACTTGGAAAACAGTGACAGGATCGGACAAAATCAGCATGGATTTACAAAAGGTAAATCATGCTTGACTAATCGACTGGAATTTTTTGAGGATGTAACTGCTTAAATAGATAAGGGAGAACCAGTGGATGTGGTGTATTTGGACTTCCAAAAGCCTTTTGATAAGGTCCCGCATAAGAGATTAGCGTGTAAAGTTAGGCACATGGGATTGGGGGCAAGGTATTGACTTGGATAGAGAACTGGTTGCAGACAGAAAGCAAAGAGTTGGAATAAATGGGTCTTTTTCCGAGTGGCAGGCAGTGACTAGTGGGGTACCGCAGGGATCGGTCCTTGGACCCCAGCTATTCACAATATATATTAATGATCTAGACAAGGGAACTAGATGTAATATCTCCAAGTTTGCAGACGACACAAAACTAGGTGGGCCTGTGTGCTGCGAGGAGGATGCCGAGAAACTCCAGGATGATTTGGACAGGTTGGGTGAGTGGGCAGAAGCGTGGCAGATGCAATATAACGTGGATAAATGTGAGGTTATCCACTCTAGTGTCAAAAACAGAAAGGCAGATTATTATCTGAATGGCAATAGATTGGGAGAAGGGGAATTGCAACGAGACCTGGGTGCCCTTGTGCACCAGTCACTGAGGGTAAGCATGCAGGTGCAGCAGGCTGTTAAGAAGGCAAATGGTATGTTGGCCTTCATAGCGAGAGGGTTTGAGTACAGGAACAAGGATGTCTTGCTGCAGTTGTACAGGGCCTTGGTGAGACCACACCTTGAGTACTGTGTGCAGTTTTGGTCCACCTTATCTGAGGAAGAATGTTCTTGCCATGGCAGGAGTTCAGCGAAGATTCAACAGGCTGATACCTGGGATGGCAGGAATGACGTATGAAGAGAGATTGGGTCGATTGGGCTTATACTCGCTGGAGTTTAGAAGAATGAGAGGGGATCTCATTGAAACTTATAAAATTCTGTCAGGACAGGACAAACTAGATGCAGGAAGGATGTTCCCGATGGTCGGGGAGTCCAGAACCAGGGGTCACAGACTAAGGCTAAGGGGTAAGCCATTTAGGACAGAAATTAGGAGCAATTTCTTCACCCAGAGAGTGGCGAACCTGTGGAATTCTCTGCCACAGAAGGCAGTTGAGGCCAATTGATTAAATAGATTCAAGAAGGAGTTGGATATATTTCTTAAGGCTAAAGGGATCAAGGGATATGGGGAGAAAGCAGGGATAGGGTACTGAATTTGGATGATTAGCCATGATTGCATTGAATGGCGGAGCAGCGTCGAGGGGCCGAATGGCCTATTTCTGCTCCTATCTCCTATGATCCTATGATCTATGATCCTATGATCCTATGATTCAGTTCCAGTTACTGAAACCCGGAGCCTGGGACTGACGGGTGTGATCATCCGGATCAAGGCCCAGACTGTTACTCATTAACTAGAGGCTATTTCTTGGAGATTCTAATCAGCGACCTTTGTCCCTTGCCATCTCTGCCCTTCTCTGGTCCGATAATAAACTAGTTTTATGGAGAACAATGAAATCGAATTGAGGATCTAAAACAGATTCCCGCTACAGAACATGGTGTTACTGTCGGTTCTTCTGAACCGCAGATGGAGGATTTGTGGGGAAATGTGTTCATTGTTACCACACAGAGAATTAATGACTCTGGGTCAAAGGTCAGCATTTCATGAGAACAATTCAAACTGAATGAGCCCGTGTGTGATTCGGATCGAGCCCTGCAACAGAGAACAGGGCGGGGAGGGGTTGTATTCATCAGGCTGAAGGGGCTGTTTATGACTGTGAGGTGTAACTGATCTTTACCCAGGGTGTTTTCATTAACCTGCAGAACCCACACCACTAAATACCGGGACTCTGTGGAACCAGAATCAGGAGCCGCAGGACAAGGTAAGGACCCGGAACATACTGAGTAAAATTATTGTGTTCTAAAATAGCGAAATCGCCGTTTATTTGTCCAGGAGTTTAAAGCTAGAGACAAGTTAACATATTAATGAACAGGTAGGAACGGATGTAATTTCAGAAATTAATTTACAGGGAGTTGTGCGATTTAACAGAATTAAACTTCCAAATGCAATTTCACACGCTAAAATTCTGCCGCTGTAAATAGTATTCAAGTACATTTATCATGTAAAACACGCTTAGGAACCAAGTGTCAGAGGTCTATTTCATAGAAGCATAGAATCATTCAGCTCAGAAGGCCCATCGAGCCTGTGCCAGAACTTTAAAAGAGCAATCCAATTAGTCCCACTGCACTCTTCGCTCCCCTGAGCCCTACAATTTTCTGTACTTTTATTATTGATCCAATTCCCTTTTAAAAGTTACTATTGCATTTTCTTCCACCACATTTTCAGGCATTGCATTGCAGAAACATAATAACACGATGCCTAAAAATATCTCCTCATCTCACCTCTGGCTCTTTTGCCAATTGCACTAAATCTGTGTCTTCTTTAAAGCGAAATGTTTCATGATTTTACGCCTCTATTAAATCTCGTCATAACCTTCTCTGATTTAAGGAGAACAATTCCATCTTCTCTCGTCTCTTCATGTCACTGAAGTCCCTCATTTCTGTTACCACGCTAGTAGATCTCCTCTGCGCCCTCTGCAAGGCTCCCACAGCCTTACTAAAGTGTGATGTCCAGAATTGAACACAATGCTCCCGTTGCGACCTAGCCAGTGTTTGGTAAAGGTTCAGCATAACTTCCTTGCTTTGCACTCGCTGGGCACAACTGTGGCAGATGGAGATCAGTGTGGGAAAGTGTGAGGTCATTCACGTTGGATCTAAAAAGAATAGATCAGAGTATTTTATAATTGGTTCGAAGTTAGGAACTATGGATGTGCAGCGAGAACTAGGGGTCCAATACAGAAATCACTGGAAGTTAGTTGATAGGTACCAAAAATAAGTAAAATTCTAAAGGCTTCATCTCGAGGGCTGGAATACAAAGTTGTAGAAGTCCTGTTCCATCTGTACAGAGCTCTGGTTAGACCCATTTAGAGAACCGCACCTCGGCAACAATATCTTGGCTTTGGAGGTGGTGCAGCTCAGATTCACGAACGATACCGGGGCTAAAAGCTTTAAATTATGAGGATAGATTGCATTGACGAAGCTTTTAATCCCTTGATTATACAAGATTAAGGGTTGATCTAATTGAGGTGTTTAAGATGATAAAGGAATTGCTCGGACAGAAAGAGTTAAACTATTTCCTTTGGTGGACGATATCAGAAAAAGGGGGCATAACCTTAACCGCAGAGCTAGGCCGTTCAGGGGTGATGTTAGAAAGCATTTCTTCAGACACAGTGTAGTGGAAACCTGGAACACTCGCCCTCAAAAAGCTGTTGAGGTTCGGTCAATTGAAAATGACAAAACTGTCATTGAGAGATTTATGTTAGGCAATGGTATTTAGGATTACAGAACCAAGGCGGGGAGATGGAGTTAAGATACAGCTCAGCCATGATCGAATTGAATGGAGTGAAGAGTGAATGAATGGCCAACTCCTGTTCCTATATTCCTATTCCTCTATTTATAAACCAATGGTCTCGTATACTTTTCTAAATGTTTATCGTCCTGTCCTGCCACCTTGAAAGATTTCTCCATGTGTACCCCCAAATTTTTCTGTTCCTACAACCCCTTTAAAATTGTAACATTTAGTTTATATCGCCTCATTCTTCCTTCCAAAGAGCATCACTTCACACTTCTCTCCGTTAAATTTCACCTGCCATGTGTCTGTCCATTTCACCAGACGGTCTATTTCCTCCTGATAGCTTCTGCTGTCCTCCTCACGGTTTAGGACTTTCCCGTGATTCGTGTCATCTGCAAACTTTTAAATTATGCTCCGTATAAGCAAGTCCAGGTCACTACTATATATCAAAAAGAGCAGTGGTCCTAATAACAACATTGGCTTAGTGGCAGGAGGCAGAGGGTGATGGTCGAAGGTTGTTTTTGTGACTGGAAGCCTGTGTCCAGTGGTGTACCGCAGGGATCGGTGCTGGGTCCCTTGCTGTTTGTAGCGCACATTAATGATTTAGATATGAATGTAGGAGGTCTGATCAGTACGTTCGCAGATGACACGAAAATTGGTGGAGAGGTAAATAGCGAGGAGGGAAGCCTCAGCCTACAGGATGATATAGACAGGTTGGTCAGATGGGCAGAACAGTGGCAAATTAAATTTAACCCTGAAAAGTGTGAGGTGATGCATTTTGGGAGGACAATCAAGGCAAGGGAATACACAATGAATGGTAGGACCATAGGAAGGACAGAGAATCAAAGGGACCTTGGTGTGCATGTACACAGATCCCTGAAGGCAGCAGGACAGGTAGATAAGATGGTTAAAAAGGCATATGGGATACTTGCATTCATTAACCGAGGCATAGAATATAAGAGCAGGGAAGTTATGATGGAGCTGTACAAAACGCTAGTTAGGCCACAGCTGGAATACTGTGTGCAGTTCTGGTCGACACACTATAGGAAGGATGTGATTGCATTCGAGAGGGTGCAGAGGAGATTCACCAAGATGTTACCTGGGCTGCAGCGCTTCAGCTATGAAGAGAGACTGGACAGGCTGGGGTTGTTTTCCTTCGAGCAGAGAAGGCTGAGGGGGGACCTGATTGAGGTGTATTAAATTATGAGGGGCATAGATAGGGTAGATAGAAAGGAACTTTTCCCCCTGGTAGAGGGGTCAGTAACCAGGGGGCATAGATTCAAGTTAAGGGGAAGGAGGTTTACAGAGGATTTGAGGAAACACTTTTTCACCCAGAGCGTGGTTGGAACCTGGAACTCACTGCCTGAAAGGGTGATAGAGGTAGGAAGCCTCAAAACATCCAAGAAGCATTTAGATGAGCAATTGAAACGCCACAGCATACAAGGCTACGGACCAAGTGCGGGTATTGGGATTAGGATAGATAGGGTTTGATGGTCGACGCGCACACGATCGGCCGAAGGGCATCTTTCTGTGCTGTATAACTCTATGACTCTATGACTATGACAGGCAGATAAGGTGGTCAAGAAGGTATATGGGGTACTTTCCTTCATTAGCCGAGGATCAGTACATAAGAGCAGGGAGGTTATGATGGAGCTGTAAAAAACGCTAGTTAGGCCACAGCTGCAATACTGTGTGCAGTTCTGGTCGCCACACGATAGGAAGGATGTGATTGCATTAGAGAGGGTGCAGAGGAGATTCACCAGGATGTTACCTGGGCTGGAGCGTTTCAGCAGATGCGGATCTCACCAACAGCCGCCAGTTCATACAGTAGAAAACGGAGTGCTGTGGTGAATGGCTGCTTTTTTCGACTGGAGGAAGGAATACATTGGTCTTCCCCAGATTCAGTGCTGGGACCACTGCTGTTTTTGATAAACATCAATGACTTAAAATTAGGGGTACAGGGCACTATTTCGAAATTTGCAAATGACACGAAACTTGGAAGCATAGTAAAAATGAGGATTAGAGAAATGAAACTCTAGAGGGTATAGTTAGGTTGGTGCAATGTGCGGACACATGACAGATTAAATTCAACGCAGACAAGTGTGACGAGCTATATTTTGGTTGTAAGATTGGGGAGAGACAATATAGGCTAAATGGTACAATTTTACATGGGGTGCAAGAACAGAGAGACCAGGGGATCTTTGAAAGTGGCAGGACAAGTGAGTAAAGCAGTTAATAGAGCCTATGGGATCTGGGCTCTCTAAGTAGAGGCAGAGAGTACAAAAGCCAAGAAGTATGTTAAACCTATATAAAAGTTTAGTTCGCAACCACCCCTTTCCCAGCTGGAGTACTGTGTCTAATTCTGAGCACCACAATTTAGGAAGGACATGAAGGATTTCGGGAGGGTATAGAAAAGATTAACTAGAATAGTTCCAGGGATGAGGGATTATAGCAACGTGGATAGACTGGAGAAGCTGCGATCTTTCTCCTAAGAGCGCAGAAAGTTCAGTGGAGATTAGATACAGGTGTTTAAAATCACGAAGGGATTAGATAGAGTGAACAAAGAGAAACGGTTTGCAGTGGCTGAAGGGTCGATCACCAAAGGGAACGGATTTAAGGTGATTGGCAAAAGAACCAGAGGTGACACGAGGAAAAACTTTATTACACAACGTTTGGGTTACATTTGGAATGCACTTCCTGATAAGGTGGTGGAATCAGATTCAATAGTAGCTTTCAAAAGCGAATTGAATAAATACTTGAAGGAGAAAACATTGCAGGGATATGGGGATAGATTGGAGGAATGGGACTAACTGTATTGCTATACGAAAGAGCCCACGCAGACTGGATGGACCGAACGGCCTCCTTCTTTGCTGTAAGGAAAGAGCCAGCGCAGACTGGATGGATCGAACGGCCTCCTTCTGTGCTGTATGGAAAGAGCCAGCGCAGACTGGATGGACCGAACGGCCTCCTTCTATACTGTATGGAAAGAGCCAGCGCAGACTGGATGGACAGAACGGCCTCCTTCTATGCTGTAAGGAAAGAGCCAGCGCAGACTGGTTGGACCGAACGGCCTTCTTCTATGCTGTATGGAAAGAGCCAGCGCAGACTGGATGGACCGAACGGCCTCCTTCTATGCTGTATGGAAAGAGCCAGCGCAGACTGGATGGACCGAACGGCCTGCTTCTATGCTGTATGGAAAGAGCCAGCGCAGACTGGATAGACCGAACGGCCTCCTTCTATGCTGTATGGAAAGAGCCAGCGCAGACTGGATGGACTGAACGGCCTCCTTCTATGCTGTATGGAAAGAGCCAGCGCAGACTCGATGGACCGAACGGCCTCCTTCTATGCTGTTCTATTCTATGTCGTTGTTACACCTCAATTTCAGAGCGACCAATCTATACCTTTCTCCGTAAGGTAGCATTTGAATAGACACTAGCGAAATGTATTTGTGCAATAACATTCTAGAGAAACAGAGCCAATTGCCTTCTAACACATGCCCAGCAATTTAGATTTAACAGATAAATTGCCAAATCAAGTTTCCGTTCCCGCAGAACATATGACGTAATTTTAACCTCCTGCCTCGGTAAGATTTCTGCAGATGCGGGTCTCACCTAGAACCGCCACTTCATACAGTTTCTGGGCCATGTGGAATAGGACCCGTGCCTTCTGGTAAATGTCCTAATGGTACAAAACATTGGAACTCAACTCCTAACTGTAATGTTTGCTGTTTTCAATATGAACGAGAAATCACGATTGGTGATCAAAAGTTGAAAGCTAATCATCGAAATTGAAATTACCTTTTTCACGCTGTTTCTGATTCCAAACAGAGTAATATATATTTCTGAATTAGAACAATACTGAAAGATTTATGTAACTATGATTGGTAGATAGTGCAAGTAATAAATGCGAAAGACAATTGTCAGATATTTGAGATAAAATTGAGATGTTGCTGAATAGTCAGACTTGTGGAGCTTCTACACATTGGCCCAAAAATTAGTGCCACTACGGAAGAGTACGCACTGTGTGCTCTCACGTATTCTGTCTCCAATTGCCGGTTTTCTGCATGCAAAGGGGGTGGTTCCTAACTGAACCGCGTGCGCGTTACAGGCTGCGCGCACGCAGTGCACTTAGTGGTTTCAACGCGCAGGTAAGCATGGAAGATTTTACACAAAAAAAGGAGGAGTAAAACCCACTTTTAACAAGGTAAGTAGTGAATTAAGAATTATTTTGAATTTTTTTTAACAGGTATATCTTTTTTAGAGACTTTAAAGACAGGTAAGTTTATTTTTATAACTTTTTAAAAGATTTTTAATTTTTTCAAAAATTTAATTTTTTATTTAAAATGGTTAATTTATTTAACTATACTTATTTTAATAATGTGGTGGGTTTGTTTTAAAATTTAAATGAGGTTTAGCTGTTCTTTTGGGGGGCTATAGTATTCATAGCTTTCACAGTACTTATGTGAAAGTTATGAATGGAAGATGGTGTGCTGCCATTGGCTCTAACTGAGTCACGTGAACCCACAGCTCGCACGAATTAACTACGCCTGTGGGATACGCAAGCCCAGCACAGCAGCTGTCCAGAACATCAAGTTCGTGCGAGCTGGAACTGAAAAAGCCAACGTGCAGTGAGAGATCGCGGGGAAGCCTTACCCTCGCACGAAGGCTTCCTCACGAATTTTTGGGCCATTGTTACAAAGATTGTGTGTCGCAGTGACAAATTATTTTACTCCGATTTTCTTATCAGTACGGTGAGCTGAAAGGACAAAAATTCATTCCGAAGTTTGATAAAAATTGCAGAATCGTTATACGATTTAACCACACATTGCATTTCAAAGTTCCGTGAAGACTCAGTATAACTCAAGTGGATAGAGCAGTAAAGAAGGCCTATGGTGTGTTGGCGTTTATTAACAGAGGGTTTGAGTTTAAGAACCGTGAGGTTATGTACAGGACCTTGGTGAGACCACATTTGGAATATTGTGTGCAGTTCTGGTCACCTCACTATAGGAAGGACGTGGAAGCATTGGAAAGAGTGCAAAGGAGATTTACCAGGATGCTGCCTGGTTTGGGGGGGAGGTCTTATGAGGAAAGATTGAGGGAGTTGGGGCTTTTCTCTTTAGAGCGGAGGAGGATGAGAGGCGACTTAATAGAGGTTTATAAGATGATGAGGGGGATAGATAGAGTGGATGTTCAGAGACTATTTCCTCGGGTAGAGGCAGCTGTTACAAGGGGGCATAACTATAAGGTGCATGGGGGGAGATATAGAAGGGATGTCCGAGGTAGATTCTTTACTCAGAGAGTGGTTGGGGTGTGGAATGGACTGCCTGCTGTGATAGTGGAGTCGGACACTTTAGGAACTTTCAAGCGGTTATTGGATAAGCACATGGAGCACACCAGAGTGATAGGGAGTGTGATAGCTTGATCTTGGTCTCGGACAATGCTCGGCACAACATCGAGGGCCTATATTCTATATTCTATGTTCTATGTAACTAGATTTACAACACACTGCCGCATGGACAAGTCAATAAAACAGGCACACTGTGTCAAACACTACTTTGAGCAACATGCTGATAACATGTAAAGATGTAAAGGCTAATCCGTATTGAATACGAATCTTAGTTTGTAGCGATAACTACAGCCAAGGAAAGACTAGAAAACTTATCATTTTTAATATTTTTCAGAATATTACATAGATCATAAGAATTAGGAGCAGAAGTAGGCCATACGGCTCCTCGAGCCTTCTCCGCCTAAATAAGATCATTGGTTGATCTTCGACTTAAATTCCACTTTCCCAACTGATCCCATATCCCTTGATTCCCCTAGAGTCCAACAATTAATGTATCTCAGCCTTGAACATACTTAACGATTCAGCATCCACATACAAAGATTCACAACCCTCTGAGAGAAGAAATTCTTCCTCATCTCATTCTTAAATGGCCGACCCCTTATCACGAGACTATGCCCCCTAGTTCTAGAATCGCCAGGCAAAAAGAACAACAACAACAACTTGTATGTATATAGCGCCTTTAACGTAGTAACACGTCCCAAGGCGCTTTACAGCAGCGTTAGAAAACAAAATGTGACGCCCAGCCACAAAAGGAGAAATTAGGGCAGATGAACAAATGCTTGGTCAATGAGCTAGGTTTTAAGGAGCGTCTTAAAGGAGGAAAGACAGTTAGAGAGGCGGAGAGATTTAGGGAGCGAGTTCCAGAGCTTAGGGCCCAGGCAGTGGAAGGCATAGTCACCAATGGTTGAGCGATTATCAGGGATGCTCAAGAGGGCAGAATTAGAGGAGCACTGATAGCTCGGGGGGTTGTGGGGCTGGAGGAGATTACAGAGATAGGAAGGGGCGAGGCCATGGAGGGATATGAAAACAAGGATGAGAATTTAATATTTTCAGCAAAGCGAAAAAACCTCTCAGCTTATACCCTGTCAATGCACCTCAGAATCTTATATGTTTCAATGAAATTACCTCTCATTCGTCTAAACTCTACAGAGTATAGGCCCAGTCTACTCAATCTCTCCTCAGAGCTCAATCTTCTCATCCCAGGGTTCAGTTTAGTGAATCTGTCATAAGTTCTCGAGTCATTCCGTTCTCTGATAACTCAACAGTGCCCTGCTCCATTTACTACTCCATACATAAAGAAGCAGCCTATGACAGGTTAATTCAGGACCAGGACATTTTCCAGGCAGGTAACGTTTGTGCTGTGTCAGTGCCAGGCAATTACCAGCTCTAACAGGAAAAAGTACAATCTCGCTACAACATTTCGCGGCAACCAAATCGCTTAGTGCCGCCCCATCAACACCACGGAGGTCACCATCGACTAGATGATTAACGTGGACAGCCTTATCAACACTACAAGTGAAGAGTTCTCCACGATAAGTGTCTCTCTTTCTGACTGCTGAAAGCCTCTCCACCAGCTTCAGGTCTCATATTAAGAATGTGATGATGTAGTCAGCAATTATCTTAACGATATACCCACAACACCACTCATAATGCTTGGCGTCATACAAGACAAAACATTCCGCTTGATTCTAAGTCTGTAATATCCACCCCGTCCACCAGCAGTGCACTATTGCTGTAGTATGCACTATCCACAGCATCTCACGAAGCTCAGTTGACATCGCCTCTCATATCTACTCTGTCTGCCACTGATAAGGATTAGAGCAGCGAAGTTATGAGATTTCCGCTGCTCCAATATCCCCTGCAAGTCACTGCCCATCTTAAATTAGGCACATGTCATGGTCCCGTCATCGTTGTTGAGTGAAAATCCTGCAATTGCCTTGTTAGCACAATCCTAGTAGCATCATCACCACAAGGATTGCAGCGATTCGAAAAGGCCAATCAGGACCTATATGGGGCAGCGGGAGACGACAGATCAAAAGAAGTGGTTCGAGTCATAAACAATGGACCATTTTAACATGGAGATTTGTGAGCAAAAAGACATTTATATTGAAGAGGAACATTAGGCGGCTGCTTGCCTGGTATTGTCGGTACCATTTTCCCAATCCGTAACTGCATTCGGTGAAGGTAATATGAGATGGACTCTGTAGTTTATGGGGGATTATGCGCACACTTAGTGTGACGCTGGAGTAATTTGAATAGTTTTAATGTGTCCTTTGTGGTGAATGGGGAATCAGACATGAAACAAGATGGAGAGGGAAGCAAGGAAGATAATCAGGTATAGAGGAGATGGAAAAGGATAGACAGGGAGCATCAGATACAGAGCTGGAGAGCGAACGGATACAGTGGCTGAATCAGGAACCGTGCAGGAGGAAAGGAAGGCAAAGAGGAGAATTAGGATTGTAACAGGTGGGGGAGGGAAGGAAACATCAGGAACAGAATAGTTGGGAACTAGAGATGAAGCACTGGAGGGAGCGGCACGGAGAAGGAGGAGGGGGAATCAGATACAGAGGAGTCGGGGGATATTTTATTAAGTTTATATTATTTATGTAAAATGCAAATTAGAATCAGGAAATTGATTTAATTTTCAGAGTTACTCAGTCTCAGAATGAATTGAATTTGCTGCCCGCTTTTTTTAATGAAATTAAATGTAAATTTACAGCACCACCAATAAAAGTTAACTGGCCAATGATACAGACGGTTCGCTTGTTTACCGCACACATTTGCGGATTCAGTTCCAGTAAGTGAAACCTGGAGCCTGATACCCCTGGGTGTGAACAACCTGATCAAGGCCAACACTGTTACTCATTAACTGGAGATTATCTCCCGGATTTTATAATCGTTGCTTTGTTGCTAATAAATGACCATCATTGGAAACTAACCGGTAACTGGTCATGTGATAGGAATTGGGATCTCCATGTCAATCCAGATTAGGTGAACATTGCAAAAAGTCTGATACCCAGATTAATTGAGCCGGGATACTGATGATTTACATTTACACAGAGTTAGAATCGGGTCAGAGAATCAGCTAATGATCGAAAGGGAAGGTAATTGCAAAACATTAACGTGTTAACTCAGAGAGCTGACTGTGCCTTTCCCTCTGATGTTTGATCCCAATAAACTAACAGTGATCTTTGTTCCTTGCTATCTGTGCCCTTTTATACTCCGATAATAGAGAGGATTTATGGCGAGTCATCAAATCCAATTGAGACACGAAAGTGATTCCTGCTACAGAACGCAGTCTCTCCGCGGGGTCTTCTGAACCGCAGATGGAAGAGCTGGGGGTGGGGTGGGGGGGAGACGTAGTCATTGTTGTCGCAATTAATATTAATTACTTTGTTTGAAAGATCAGTATTTCATCAGAACAATTCAATTCGAATAAAACCGTGTGTGATTCAGATCGAGCCCTGCACCACAGAACAGGGCGGGGAGTGATTGTACTGATCAGGCTGAAGGTCGGGTTTATGACTGTGATGTGGAGCTGATCTTTACTCAGGGTGTGTTCATTAACCTGCAGAACACACAGAGCTAACTTACCCGGACTCTCTGGAACCAGAATCAGGACCCGCAGCACAAGGTAAGATACCGGGGCTAAGAGCTTTAAATTATGAGGATAGATTGCATAGACGAAGCTTTTCTTCGCTTGATTATACAAGATTAAGGGGTGATCTAATTGAGGTGTTTAAGATGATCAAAGATCGAAAGAGTTAAACTATTTCCTTTGGTGGACTAGTCCAGAAAAAGGGGGCATAACCTTAAACGCAGAGGGAGGCCGTTCAGGGGTGATGTTAGAAAGCATTTCTTCAGACACAGTGCAGTGGAAATCCGGAACACTCGCCCTCAGAAAGCTGTTGAGTTTCGCTCAATTGAAAATGACAAAACTGTCATTGATAAATTTAAGTTAGGCAATGGTATTTTGGATTACGGAACCAAGGCGGGGAGATGGAGTTAATATACAGCTCAGCCATGATCGAATTGAATGGAGTGAAGAGTGAATGAATGGCCAACTCCTGTTCCTATGTTCCTATGTTCCTATTCCTCTATTTATAAATGATGCGGAGATGCCAGTTATGGACTGGGGGTGGACAAATGTGAGAAGTCGCACAACACCAGATTATAGTCCAAGGGGTAGAAATTAGGTCGCGCCCCATTTGGGGCGCAAATATCGTCCGGACGCAAATATTAGCGCCTGGCGCTAATTATCGGCACTGACGGGAAACTTCACTTTTACCGCCCCGGGAGGTGAGTGGAGCGCTAAAGCAGGCGCTGCACACCTCTCAAGGCGCAAAGGCCGAGCAGTGAGGCGCTAACTCGGAGCGCTGGCGAAGCTCATGTAATGTCAGTCAGCAATGGAACACACACACAATGGCACGGGCCAGTTCTTAAAGGGGATGGTTAATCTTGCTTTCCATCCACATCCTGTTCATTGCTGCCTTGAATCTCGGCCTGGAGAGACTTGCACATCAAATGTGCTGGAAAGCACAATGGAGAGCACCAGGCAAAGAGCTCAGAGTGCAGCTCCCACGGTCTCTGCTAAATCGATACAAGGAATGGCAAATCAAAATGAACCTGCAAAGTGCTGCTCAGTACCCAAAACTCCTTCACACAACGTTGAATCTCTCCAGAAGTCTCTCCCTCTCTCTCTCAGAATGCGTAGTTCAAAAATGCCACCAACAATAAAAGACAGGAAGAGGCCCCCTTTAAATAGCGCCCCACCAGCCCCACAGCGATTGATAGCGTTCCAGTCTTCTGGTCGTTGGAAGCGCCAGGCGGTAAGGCAGGGGGCGCCACTCAATTTCCGCTACGGGGCGCCCCAAGGGCGTTGCACCATGGAATGACGTCACAATCTGCGCGCGCAGGTGGTCGCAGCGGTAAGTTTTAGCGCCGCCGCACAATCTCAAGTTAAGTTCTCGAGCGGCGCAAACATCGCTGCGCCCGGGCGTTAGCGGCTTTGCGCCCCATTAGCGCCCTCTTAAGGCGCTAACGGGCGGCGCAACCAAGTGAATTTTTACCCCCAACAGTTTTATTTGAAATCACAAGCTTTCGGAGAGCTGCTCCTTCGTCAGGTGAAGTCCTTCTATTTATAAAGCCAATGGTCTCGTTTACTTTTCTAAGTGCTTATCATCCTGTCCTGCCACTTTAAATATTTCTCTATGTGTACACTAAAGTTTTTCTGTTCCTGCAAACCCTTTAAAATTGTCTGCCCATTTCACCAGAGTGTCTATTTCCTCCTGAAGTCTTCTGCTATTCTCCTCACGATTTAAGATTTTTCCGAGACGCTTGTCATCTACAAACTTTTCGGCCCAACCAGTCCATGCCGGCGGTTATGCTCCTCTCCAGCCTCCTCCAGTCTTCACTGATCTAAATCTATAAGCATAACCCTGTATTCCCTTCTCCCTCATATGGTTGTCTAGCCTCCCCTTAACTACATCGATACTATTCACTTCAACCACTCCTTGTGGCAGCGAGTTCCACATTCTCACCACACTTTGGGTAAAGAAGTTTCTTCTTAATTCCCTATTGAATTTCTTGGTGACTATCTTATATTGATGGCCTCTAGTTATGCTCTTCCCCACAAGTGGAAACATTCTCTCTGTATCCACTCTATCAAAACCTTTCATAATTTTAAAGACCTCCATTCGGTCACCCCTCAGCCTTCTTTTTTCCAGAGAAAAGAGACCCAGCATTTTCATAATTTCCTGATATGGATACCCTTGCATTTCTGGTACCAGCCTTGTAAATCTTCTCTGTTTCCTCTCCAGTACTTCTATATCTTTTTTTATAATATGGCAACTAGAACTGTAAGCAGTACTCCAAGTGTGGTCTAACCAAGGTTCGATACAGGTTTAGCATAACTTCCCTACTTCTCAATTCTAACCCTCTAGAAGTTAACCCTAGTGATTGGTTTCTTTTTTATGGCCTAGCTAACCTGTGTCGCAACTTCTATTGATTTGTGCATTTATACACCGAGATCCCTTTTTTCCTCTACCCCATCTAGACTCGCACCCTCCAAGTAATAAGTGACCTCCCTATTCTTCCTACCAAAATGTAATACCTCACATCTATCTGTGTTGAATTCATTTGCCAATTATACACCCATTCTGCAAGTTTATTCATGTCCTCCATGGAAAATGGAATATAATGTGGAGAAATCTGAAGTTATCCACTTTGGTAGGAAAAATAGAGAAGCAAAGTATTTTTTTAAATGGTGAGAAATTGTGAAATGTTGGTGTTCAGAGGGACCTGGGTGTCCTTGTACACGAATCACTGCAAGTTAACTTGCAGGTACAGCAAGATATTCGGAAAGCAAATGACATGTTGGCCGTTATTACAATAGGATTTGAGTGTAAGAGTAAAGACGTCTTACGGCAATTATATAGGGCCTTGGTGAGACCATATCTGGAGTATTGTGTACATTTCTGGTCTCCTTACCTAAGGAAGGATATACTTGCCACAGAGGGAGTGAAACAAAGGTTCAACAGACTGGTTCCTGGGATGGGGGGACTGTCCTATGAGGAGAGATTGAGTAGACTAGGCCTATATTCTCTAGAGTTTAGAAGAATGAAAGGTGATCTCATTGAAACATACAACATTATTACAGAGCTTGACAGGGTAAATGCAGGGAGGATGTTTCCCCTGGCTGGGGAGTCTAGTGTCAGGGGTCACAGTCTTAGAATAAGGGGTCGGCCAGTTAGGACTGAGATGAGGAGACATTTCCTCACTGAGATGGTGGTGAATCTCTACCCCAGATGACTGTGGAGGCTCAGTAGTTGAGTATATTCAAGACAGAGATCGATAGATTTTGGAATATTAAGGGAATCAAGGGATATGGGGATAGTTCAGGAAAGTGAACATGAGGTAGATGATCAGTCATGATCTTATTGAATTTCGAAGCAGGATCGAAGGGCAAAATGGCCGAATCCTGCTCCTATTTCTTATGTTCTTATGTTCTCCTGTAATTTGTTGCAGTTCTCCTCAGTATTGATTTCCCCCCCAATTGGTGTCATCCGCAAATTTAGAACTCCAAGCAAATTCAGATCAGATTAACATTATAAAAGGTCTAATACCGAGATCAGTATAGCTGTGATCCGAATGTCTTTCATTCCCACAGAGCTGGAATCTGGACAAAGAAAGAGATAAAGTTCGAAAGGTAGATAATTCCAAAAAAGCCAGTTGCTGACAAACTTCCCTCTGCTGTTTGATCCCAATAAACTAATAGTGATCTTTGTCCATTGCTATCAGTGCCCTTTCATAGTCCGATAATAAACAGGTTTTATGGTGAGCAATATACTCGAATTGAGGAATCGGATATGAATCGGGATACAGAACACAGTTTTCTTGTGGGGTCTTCCGAACCGAAGATAGAAGAGATGGGGGCAAATTTATCGTTAACAAACAAATAATTCATAACTTTGGGTAAAAGGTCAGTAATTCATCAGAATAATTCAAATTGAATTATTCTGGTATCGATCTGTGTTTCAGATCGAGCCCTGCACCACAGAACAGGGCGGGGAGGGATTGTACTGATTAGGCTGAAGGTCGGGTTTATGACTGCGATGTGTAACTGATCTTTACCAAGGGTGTGATCATTAACCTGCAGAACATACCACGCTAACTGCCCCGGACTCTCTGGGACCAGAATCAGGAGCCACAGAACAAACCCGAAATATACTGAACACCTTTATAAGAATATAAGACCATAAGAAATAAGAGCAGGAGTAGACCATTTGGCCCCTCGAGTCTGCTCCGCCACTCAATAAGATCATGGCTGATCTTTTACCTCATCTCCACTTTCCTGAACTATCCCCACATCCCTTGATTCAATTCCTCAAATCCTCTTGTAATAAAGGCCAACATACTATTTGCTTTCCCAATGGCTTGCTGTACCTGCATGTTAACTTTCAGTGATTCTTGTACAAGGACACACAGGTTCCTTAGAACACCAACATTTCCCAACCCCTCACCATTTTAAAGATACACTGCTTTTCTATTATTCCTACCGAAGTGGATAACTTCACATTTCTCCACGTTATATTCCATTTGCTATGTTCATGCCCACTCACTTAGCCTGTCTATATCCCCTTGAAGCCTCCTGGCATCCTCCTCACAACTAACATTCCCACCCAGCTTTGTATCATCAGCAAACTTGGATATATTTCATTTAATCCTCCCTTCCAAATCATTGATGTAGATTGTGAATAGCTGAGGCCCAAACACTGATCCTTGCGATACCCCACTAGTTACAGTTTTTGATGTAATTGAACTGACCCATTGCCGTTTACTAGTGTAGTAATTCAATGATATTGTAAAATTGAGTTATGAATAATGGATCAGGTAAGAAATATTATTTTTTTCTTAGAATAAAATAAAACTTCCAAATATAATCTCACACGTTAACCTTCTGCTGTTGTAGATATTATTGAAATATATTTCCCACTTGTGACACGCTATGAACCAATATGTCGAGGAATCAACCAGAGATCAGGCCATCTTCGACTGGGTATTATGCAATGAGAAAGGATTAATTAGCAATCTTGTTGTGCGAGGCCCCTTGGGACGGAGCGATCATAATATGATAGAATTCTTCATTAGGATGGAGAGTGAAGTAGTTGACTCAGAGACTATGGTCCTGAATTTAAATAAAGGAAACTACGATGGTATGAGGTGCGAGTTGGGTAGGATTGATTGGGGAATGTCACTCAAAGGGTTGACGGTGGATAGGCAATGGCAAACATTCAAACTACAGAATTTGTTCATCCCAATTTTGCATAAGAATAAAACAATGAGGGTGACTCAACCGTGGCTTACAAGAGAAATGAGGGATAGCATAAAATCCAAGGAGAGGGCATATAAATTGGCCAGAAAAAGCAGTAACCCTGAGGATTGGGAGCAGTTTAAGATTCAACAAAGGAGGACGAAGGGATTAAATAAGAAGGGGAAAATAGACTACGAGAGTTAGCTTCAAGGGAACATAAAAACTGACTGTAAGAGTCCATTATAAAAGATATAATAGCTGAGCACTTGGAAAACAGTGACAGGATCGGACAAAATCAACATGGATTTACAAAAGGTAAATCATGCTTGACTAATCTACTGGAATTTTTTAAGGATGTAACTGGTTAAATAGATAAGGGAGAACCAGTGGATGTGGTGTATTTGGACTTCCAAAAGCCTTTTGATAAGGTCCCGCATAAGAGATTAGCGTGTAAAGTTGGGCACATGGGATTGGGGGCAAGGTATTGACTTGGATAGAGAACTGTTTGCAGACAGAAAGCAAAGAGTTGGAATAAATGGGTCTTTTTCCGAGTGGCAGGCAGTGACTAGTGGGGTACCGCAGGGATCGGTCCTTGGACCCCAGCTATTCACAATATATATTAATGATCTAGACAAGGGAACTAGATGTAACATCTCCAAGTTTGCAGACGACACAAAACTGGGTGGGCGTGTGTGCTGCGAAGAGGATGCCGAGAAACTCCAGGATGATTTGGACAGGCTGGGTGATTGGGCAGAAGCGTGGCAGATGCAATATAACGTGGATAAATGTGAGGTTATCCACTTTGGTGTACAGAAAGGCAGATTATTATCTGAATGGCAATAGATTGGGAGAAGGGGAATTGCAACGAGACCTGGGTGTCCTTGTGCACCAGTCGCTGAAGGAAAGCATGCAGGTGCAGCAGGCGGTTAAGAAGGCAAATGGTATGTTGGCCTTCACAGCGAGAGGGTTTGAGTACAGGAACAAGGATGTCTTGCTGCAGTTGTACAGGGCCTTGTTGAGACCACACCTTGAGTACTGTGTGCAGTTTTGGTCGCCTTATCTGAGGAAGGATGTTCTTGCCATGGCAGGAGTTCAGCGAAGATTCACAAGGCTGATACCAGGGATGGCAGAAATGACGTATGAAGAGAGATTGGGTCGATTGGGCTTATACTCGCTGGAGTTTAGAAGAATGAGGGGATCTCATTGAAACTTATAAAATTCTGACAGGACAGGACAAACTAGATTCAGGAAGGATGTTCCCGATGGTCGGGGAGTCCAGAACCAGGGGTCACAGTCTTAGGATAAGGGGTAAGCCATTTAGGACAGAAATTAGGAGGAATTTCTTCACCCAGAGCGTGGTGAACCTGTGGAATTCTCTGCCACAGAAGGCAGTTGAGGCCAATTGATTAAATAGATTCAAGAAGGAGTTGGATATATTTCTTAAGGCTAAAGGGATCAAGGGATATGGGGAGAAAGCAGGGACAGGGTAATGAATTTGGATGATTAGCCATGATCGCATTGAATGGCGGAGCAGGCTCGAGGGGCCGAATGGCCTACTCCTGCTCCTATCTCCTATGATCTATGATCCTATGATTCAGTTCCAGTTACTGAAACCCGGAGCCTGAGACTGACGGGTGTGATCATCCGGATCAAGGCCCAGACTGTTACTTATTAACTAGAGGCTATTTCTTGGAGATTCTAATCAGCGATCTTTGTCCCTTGCCATCTCTGCCCTTCTCTGGTCCAATAATAAACTAGTTTTATGGTGAGCAATGAAATCTAATTGAGGATCTGAAACAGATTCCCGCTAGAGAACACGGTGTCACTGTCGGTTCTTCTGAACCGCAGATGGAGGATTTGTGGGGAAATGTGTTCATTGTTACCACACAGAGGATTAATGACTCTGGGTCAAGGGTCAGCAATTTATCAGAACAATTCAAACTGAATAAGCCCGTGTGTGATTCAGATCGTGCCCTGCACCAGAGAACAGGGCGGGGGGCGGGGGATTGTACTGATCAGGCTGAAGGTGGTGTTTATGACTGTGAGGTGTAACTGATCTTTACTCAGGGTGTGTTCATTAACCTGCAGAACCCACAGCGCTAACTTACCCGGACTCTCTGGTACCAGAATCAGGAGCCGCAGCACAAGGTATGGACCCGGAACATACTGAGTAAAATTACTGTATTCTAAAAAAGCGAAATCGCCGTTTATTTGTCCAGGAGTTTAAAGATAGAGACAAGTTAACATATTAATGGACAGGTAGCAACGGATGTATTTTCAGAAATTAATTTACAGGGAGTTGTGCGATTTAACAGAATTACACTTCCAAATGCAATTTCACCCGCTAAAATTCTGCCGCTGTAAATAGTATTCAAGTACATTTATCATGTAAAACACGCTTAGGAACAAAGGGGTAAAAATTCAGTTGGTTGCGCCTCCCGTTAGCACCTTAAGAGGGCGCTAATGGGGCGCAAAGCCGCTAACGGCCGGGCGCAGCGATGTTTGCGCCGCTCGGGAACTTAACTAGACATTGTGCGGTGGCGCTAAACTTTACCGCTGCGACCACCTGCGCGCGCAGATTGTGACGTCATTCCATGGTGCAACGCCCTTGTGGTACCCTGGAGCGGAAATTGAGTGGCGCCCCCTGCCTTAACGCCTGGCGCATCCAACGACCGGAAGACTGGAACGCTATCAATCGCTTTGGGGCTGGGGGGTCGCTATTTAAAGGGGGCCTCTTCCTGTCTTTTTCTGTGGTTGACATTTTTGCACCACTCTTTCTGAGAGAGAGAGAGAGATTCGGAGAGAGAGAAAGAGAGACTTCTGCATTGAGTCAACGCTTTGTGAGGTAGTTTTGCCTACTGATCCTAACTTCGCTGCTACTTTGGTTGCTGTCCTTCATTACTTTGCTTGCAAAGAGACTATGGGGGCTGCACTGATTGGGGGCGCCGTCCTGCTCCAGCTGAATCGGAGGACACAGAGACGCAGAGAGAGAGTGGCAATGATGGCCAGACGGAGGAGGGCCAACAGGCGTATGTACAGGAGAGCTTACCCTCCCAGGGTATATCGTGAACAGCTCTCCTACCTTCATATGTCTGAGGAGCTGTGTTTGTGAAGGCTGCGATTCAGCAAGGAGGTGGTCACTGAGCTCTGCCACCTGCTGCAGCCAGATCTGCAGCCTCAACTGAGGTCCAGGACGTCTCTGTCGGTGGCAGTGAAGGTCACAGTGGCTCTCAACTTCTATGCTACTGGCTCATTTCAAGCTGCTGCTGGGGACCTCGCCAATATCTCCCAGTTTGCGGTGCATTGTTGCATCCGGCAGGTCACAAATGCCCTCTTTAAAAGGAGACGAGAGTTCATCTCTTTCCCCATGACCCCAGACAAGCAGCGTGACCACGCTCTGGGCTTTGCGAGGATAGAGGGCTTCCCCATGGTGCAGGGCGCCATTGACTGCACGCATGTGGCTTTGCGTGCTCCACATGAGAATGCCGAGGAATTCCGGAACAGAAAGGGGTTCCATTCCTTGAATGTTCAGTTGGTCTGTGACCACAGACAGCTGATACTCGCTGTCAATGCCCACTATCCTGGCAGCTGCCACGATGCTTTTATCCTGCGCCAGACTACTGTGGCAGAACTTTTCGAGGCACCGCATCAGCCAGTTGGTTGGCTTCTCGGGGACAAGGGGTATCCATTGAGCACCTGGCTGATGACACCGCTCCATACACCCAACACCCCTGCTGAGCTGCGGTACAATGAGAGCCATCAAGCTACCAGGAACATCATTGAGCGCACAATCGGCGTGCTGAAGCAACGGTTCCGCTGTCTCGACCATTCTGGAGGAGCCCTGCAGCACTCGCCTGAACGAGTATCCAACTTCGTAGTTGTGTGCTGCATGTTGCATAACATGGCAATCGTCAGGACCCAGCCAATGCCACCAGGCCTTGGAGCACCACCAGAGGAGGAGGAGGAAGAGGAGGAAGAGGATGAGGAGGATGATGATCAGCAGCACCAAGGCGGGAGGCCGGCCCACAATGGTGAAACTGCAAGGGCCGTCCGTCAACGGCTGATAGCAAGCCG
Organism: Squalus acanthias; assembly: GCA_030390025.1. Lineage (NCBI taxonomy): Eukaryota > Metazoa > Chordata > Chondrichthyes > Squaliformes > Squalidae > Squalus > Squalus acanthias. The sequence continues at coordinate 177,577 of CM059452.1, forward strand.
CTTCTAGGGCCCCTGCTGTGGAAATGGCTTCTGCCATTGCTAACAACATCAATGAACCCAGCACGCAACCCCTAAGCCGGCCAAGGCACCAATAATTCCAAACACCAACCATGTATATTTTGAATACAGAAACTTATTTATTTTGCAAACTCTGTGTGTGTCAATTCCTCATGACAAACTCATAGAAATAAGCACAAAATAACAGTCATTAACATAACTGGTTCTCACAACCTGGAGATAATGTCCAAAACACTAGACACAAGTTGGACCACGAACCTCGGCCTTTAATAAAAAAATGACCAGCATTTTGTCACACCTCCTACTTTTTGCCCTTCGAGGGTGATCTCCTTCCCTTGCGCACTTCCCTCCTTCTAACCCTACTGCTCCTTCATAATGGGACCTCAGTGGCTGCAGCAAGGCTGGTGGAAGTCTGCAGATTGTCAGACCCTGACACTGCAGATGCCCCTGAAGGACGGCCTCGACCAGTTCTGGGCCTGGAGGGCCCGGCTGCAGACTGCACCAACTCTGCATGGGCGGCAGCAGTCTGTCCTACAGGCGGTGGCAAGTGCAGTGGAGAAGTGACAGTGTTGGCAGCAGGAATGCTGTCATCGTGAGAGAGGACAGCAACTCCCTGCTCGCCCGACACACTGGCACTCCCACGGGGCAGCACTTCAGCATCCGGAGCAATCTGCTGGAGCACAGATTGCTGGATTGCTGCGGCGCGGTGAGAGCCCCGGGGACATGTGAACGAACCATCGAGGTTGGCAGCAGTCCATGCTCACGTGGCCTCAATCTGAGTCCGCATGAGAGCAGTCAGAGATGGGATCACGGCAGTCAGTGACTGCATTGCAGCACTAAGCGTTAGTGTGGCATCCGCCTGTGCTACAGCGAAGTGCTCCACACTCCTTGCCAGTGACTCAATGCATTCGGGCACCATTCCCACTGCACCCATGAGCTCAGTGTGCATGCCCACCGCCTGGGTGTTCATTTCTGCGATCAGCCGCTCCTCCTCTGCGACCATTGCAGTAGGAGTCGCTGGCATACTCTCCCTCTGGGGAGAAGGCCCCCGTTCTTCCCTACCCCCATGGCGTTGCTGCAGCCCGCTGGGACCTGGAGCTTCACCCTCATCAGACCCTTCCCCCCTGCTCCCCTCCAGGGAAGGCGTGTTCCCAGTGTGGGCATGGGCTTCCTCGGGAGAGGGTGGCACTGATGCTCCGGCTTCCTCTTCCTCCTCGGCTGCAGCTTAACTCCCACTGGCAGCTTCAGGGCCCGTCTCCTCAGCTGGTGAATCACCATCGGAAAGCAGGGAGGTACAAGACTGGCTTTAGCGTGAGGACAGGGTGGCAGTAAGGGAGGAATAAGTGCAGCGAGTTAGCAAGTTGGATTGAAAGTGTCAAAGGCTGGTGTTGTGAGGGACAAGTGGAAGGACAGAGGACAAAAAGGTGATGACCTTACCATTGCTGTCCAGAACGGGGTCGGCGTCTCCAGTGGCGACGGGACCGATCACCTGGCTTGCCACAATCCTGTGGACGCGCTCCTCAAGATCGCTGAGGGGTTGCAGCTGAGGCCGCCCTCCACCTGTCCATTGCTGCTGTCTCCTATTATGCGCCAGCTTGGCCTGCAAGTAAAAGGACAGCATCTGAGTAAATATACAGCCATGGTCTTGCCTGATGTGCCTCCCATAGGTGAATAGCCCTTACTGTATGCAGCCATGGTCTTGCCTGATGTGCCTCCCATATGTGAATAGCCCTTACTGTATGCAAAGTGTGGAATGCGTGTGTGTGTTTCATGAAAGGGCCATAGGTGTTGGATGAGTGTTGTGCGTTGGGGTTTTAAGACCCTCTGGCCATAGAGTGAGGTTGAGATGGAGGGATGGAGAGGAATTGAGAAAAAGCCACTCACCCTGACGACCCGAGTGAGGTCGTTGAACTTTTTGCGGGATTGAACATGGGTCCTGGTCACCATGCACCTGGAGGAGACGCTCTGAGCCACCTCCCTCCACACTCTTCTGTACTCGCGTGGCAAAGGCCTCCTGCCACTCTCAGGGAAGAGTATACATCTTCTGCGCTCCACCGCGCCAACCAGAGCATCCAAGGCCCGCTCGGTGAAGCGCTGAGCTCGTTCTCTCACCCTCTCCATCCTTGGCAGCAAAATGGATTCATAGGTCTCTCCAGGCCGAGATTCAAGGCTGCAATGAGCAGGGTGTGGCTGGGGAGCAAGTTGGCCCCCCCGCTTTAAGAACTGGCCGGCGCCAGTGTGTCTGTGTTCTCTCGCTAACTGGCAGCACCTGCGCTGCGCTCGCGCGCTGAGTTAGCGCCTCACTGCTCGGCCTTTGCGCCTTCAGACAGGTGTGCAGCGCCTGATTTAGCGCTCCACTCACCTCCCGGGGCGGTAAAAGTGAAGTTTCCAGTCAGTGGCGATAATTAGCGCCAGGCGCTAATTTTTGCGTCCAGACGATATTTGCGCCCCAAACGGGGCGCGACCTAATTTTTCCCCCTATGACTCTGTGACCGAACCCTGGGAACACTGTATACTTCACTCCAGTGTGAAAAATATCAGTTCACAATTACTGTCTGTTTTCTGTCCTTTCGCCAATTTAGTATCCACGCTGCCACTACTCCTTTAATGTCATTGGTACCAATTTTGTTAACCAGTCTATTCTGAGGTACTTTATCAAACGCCTTCAGAAAGTCCACATAGAGAACATCAACTGCACTACCTTCATCAACCCTGTCCTATTTCATCGATTAACCCAATCAATTCAGCCAGATTTGATTTGCCTTAAAAAAGTCAATTTTGACTGTCGCTATTTTTTTTATTCGGTTATTGGATGTGGGCTTCACTGGCAACGCCTACATTTATTGCCCATCCCTAATTGCCCTTGAGTAGGTGGTGATGAGCTGCCTTCTTGAACCGCTGCAGTCCTTGTGGTGAAGGTACTCCCACAGTGCTGTTAGGGAGGGAGTTCCAGGATTTTGACCCAGCGACGATGAAGGATCGGCGATATACTTCTAAGTCAGGATGATGTGTTACTTGGAGGGGAACTTGGAGGTAGTGGTGTTCCCATGCGCCTGCTGCCCTTGTCCTTCAAGGTGGAAGATGTCGCGGGTTTGGGAGGTGCTGCCAAAGAAGCCTTGGCGAGTTGCTGCTGTGCATCTTGTAGACGGAACACACTGCAGCCACGGTACGCCGGTGTTGGAGGGAGTGAAGTTTTATGTTCGTAGATGGGGTGCCAATCAAGCAGACTGCTTCGTCCTGGATGGTGTCAAGCTTCTTGAGTGTTGTTGGAGCTGCACTAATCGAGGCAAGTGGCGAGTATTCCAACACACTCCTTAATTGTACCTTGTAGATGGTGGAAAGGCTTTGGGGAATTAGCAGGTGAGACACTCGCCGCAGAATACCTAGTCTCTGACCTGCTCTTGTTGCCACAGTATTTATGTGGCTGGTCCAGTTAAGTTTCTGTCAATGGTGACCGCCAGGATGTTGATGGAGTGGGATTTGATTAGACTCTAGCTTGTTGGAGATAGTCATTGCCTGGCACTTCTGTGGTGCGAATTTTATCTGCCACGTATCAGCCCAAGCCTGAACGTGGTCCAAGTCTTGTTGCATGAGAGCATGGACTGCTTCATTATCTGAGGAGTTGCGAATGGCACTGAACATTGTGCAGTCATCAGCGAACAACCCCATTTCAGAGCTTATGTTGGAGGGAAGGTCATTGATGAAGCAGCTGAAGATGGTTGGGCCTAGGACACTGCCCCGAGGAACTCCTGCATCGATGTCCTGGGCTGTGATGATTCCCTTCAATCACAGCAACCATCTTCCTTTTTATTAACTCATGTTCTTCCAAGTGACAATGAATTTTGATTTGGATTTTTCTCCCTAGAGTTTCCTCAACACCGATGTTAAGCTGAGTCGCCTGTAGTTATTTGGTTCATCACTCTCCACTTTTTTGATCAGGGAAGTAACATTTGCAACCCTCCAGTCCTCTCGCACCTTTCCCATATCCAAGGATTGGAAGATTGAGGCAGAGCGGGTGACATTTCTACTTTGAGCCCTGCCAACCGTTTTAGTACATCGTCCTAATCTATTTATATCCTCTCCAATTTCTCTACCACCCCCTCCTTTACTGTACGATTGGCAGCATCCTCTCCTTTAGTGAATACGGACGTCAGTAACTCAGCCATGTCCTCTGCTTCCACAAGATGATTGCCTTTTTAGTCATTAATCGGCCCCGCCTTTCTTTGGACTATTCTTTCACGCTTTATATGTTTATAAAAGGAGTTAGTGTTCCCTATTATGTTACCGCTAATGATTTCTCATACATTCTCCTTGTCCCTCTGTTCTTGCTGTTGTGTGTTTATTACACTAGTGGCAGCGTTATTGAAACAGCAAAGTGCTGAATTTTACAAAGACTCAAACAGGTACTGAATTAACTGAATCGCTTTTACATTTCCACAGTGGGGAAAGGAAAGGCCGCTGATTGATAGTTTCAATGGACGCACGAGCGCGGCCACACACACAAATGGAGAATTATGATTGTAAAACAGCAGTCAAATCCACCAGTTGTATATTCATGGTGTTTTCTGAGATCCCAGAGGTACCAGCTGCTGTACTGATAGGGGAGGAGGGACTTGATATCATGTTTATCGAGGCAACGTTCTCCTTCTCATTTTAATATTTCCGTCGAACCCTCCTATTAATATTATATTTTTTACAGAACATCATAATCTGGGAACGCCTGTCACCACCATGGCTGAAGGTCCAGACAGGGGAGAAGATCCAACATCTTCAACTAGAATGAGGAGGGACACAGGTAGATTCACAAAAAACTTCAAATACAATTTCTGTCCCGACAAAGGGTCCAGATCTCGTGCCTGAACCTATAGCTCATACAGGAAGAGGGAACAGGACAGGGGCTGAGTACAAAGAGGGGAGTGAGTGACCATCTAGAGGGACACTGCCGTCACAGGTGGAGGAAGCCCCTGAGTACTGGAACTGTCCAATGGATACCTGGCTTTGGCTCGGAAAGTTGGATAGAGACAGTGATTCAGAGGATCGTCTTCCTGAGCAACAGTGTGGCACCAGAGAGCAGGAGGCCACCCAGCGGGGCGAGAGTGAGAGGCAGGTGAGGCACAGGAATAGGAGAGCGATACTGGTGGCAGATTGTATAGTCGGGGGAATCAACAACATATTCTGTACCCCTGAGCGGGTCGTGAATAGTTAGTTACCTCCCTGGTGCCAGTGGGAATAACATCTTTGACCGGGTGGGACCACCTCTGGGAAGCAAGGGAGAGCAGTAAATAGCCATGTTCGGAACCAGTAACACGGATAGCAATACCTTTATAGAGGGACTATTAAGACTGCGGCACAAAACTAAGAAACCAGGCCTCAAGCTTGTTGATCTCCAGATTGTTTTGCACTGGGCTGCTTAATACGGGTAATATGAGGCAGGTCATTGTGTGGCTGAAGGGCTGGAGCAGGAGGGGAGCGTTCACGTTCTTGGGGCACTAGAGTGAGTTCCGATGGAAGGGAAGGGACGACCGGCATCTGTACCGACCAACAATAATGGTTTTACAGAAAAGGTGAATGGAGCAGTGGGAGGGTATCAGGGGATGTGACTGGAAATTGGGAAATATCCGGATCAGAGACGAGAGAGCGTAATTAATAAAAATGCTGGAGTTGAAACAGAAGATTTAAGAAATAGTGAAAAGTTATTGGCAAGAAAAAGGAAAGAAGATTTGAAATAGTGAGAGATAAAGTTCTGCTTTTAAAAAGAAGAAACGGGGACAAGTCAACATTTCAAATGTTGGAGCTAGTATTGAGTTGTATATGTGAGTGTACAAATCATTCCAAACATTCAGAAACATGAGAGATGTGATCTCGTATCTACAAGACAGGGCCTTTGTTTTCACAGGACTCAGAGGGATATGTTTCTGGTGATAATATTTTGAGGGAAGAGCAAAAAATTTGTGGACGCCAGTATCAATAAAAGCGTTCAATGACAACGCAAGAACAACTAGAAGAACAAACTGGTGTTTATATAGCAACTTTAATGTTGAAAAACGTCTCAAGGTGCTTCACATGAGTGTTACCAATCAAAATTTGACACCGAGTCACATAAGGAGATATATTGGACAGGTAAAGTTTAAGGAACGTCTGAAAGGAGGAGAGCGAGAGAGAGAGGCGGAGGGGTTTAGAACATACGGGTGTTCCAGGGAGCTATGTTAAGATGGAATCCATATGTTCGCAGTTCAGCAATAGGAAGAGAGACAGCACAATTCTCAGTGGGTTTTGCAGGTCAGCGAGCAGTGGAGGTGAGATAGAGGGGGGACTAGGGAAACTAGTTGTGGAGGATGAAATTTTGGGGAGACACAAAATATTTCCTTTACTTTCTAAAAGTGAGAATGTTGATGTACTAGAGGAGGATGTTGGTCCATAGTTAGAGATCACTGTAGAGAAGGATTTGGATCTGAGTAAAATAGCCGAGGTGGAGAAGTCACTGGGCTCAGAGATAATGCACCCCAGGATGTTAGAGGAAGTCAGAGAGGAGATAGGAGGGACTGAGCACAGCATTTCAACCCACGTTTAATATCAAAAATATACAGGTGGACTGAAGGAGCCCAAGTGATGATTCTGTTCTAATGTGGAGAGTGGATTAACCTGGTAACCAGAAACCATCGTGTAGAAACTCCTCAAATCTGTTAATCCAGGTCGAATTAGCGAGAAAGAGAATGATGAGGGGAGGCTGGAACGGATGAGCTGTAGAAAAGTCGTATTTGACAATTTTGCGAACAATGACGGACAGGTGAAGACAATTTGGTCCATCCAGCCTTTCCCAGGCAATTGCGATACTTTGTCGTCCTATCCCAAACAAAACAATGTGATCTCCTGGGTGAGGAGGAAAACAGGTAAAAACACAGGCCAATTTGGAGGATCAAATTACTGGAAATTCCTCTCCGACCCATCTATCTATCCCTAAAGATATAAACAAATGTTGTGCACCGCCTCACTGTTTAAAGTTTCATGATTCTTAACATTCTACATTAGTGTTAATATTAGTGGAACAGCAGTAAATGTCCTCACCTCCTACAGTGCTCATTAGTCAGGTGCTGACATCATGAGAGATATGGTCAATATATTCAAATAGAAGCACCAACCATGACACAATATCCATTAACACACGGACAATGTCACTGCCCATAGAGACCAGAGGAATCACACCCAGCTATATATTGTGTATGTGGATAGATATCATATTCATAAAATACCAGAATTTAATATCAAAACTCAGCATATCAAAAATATTAAACACAGATCTGTGAATAAAAATAATCCAATACCGCGAAACTGTGTAAAACCGAGTGGTGGATCATTCAATTCATCAATGATCCCCCCGCTCATTATTTCCCTGCAGAATATTCTCTACCTCAGGAATAAGGCTGGTTTTGGCCTGCACTGTGAGTAAATCTCACCAATGGGCGCTCCCAGTGCAGAGTCTCGGCCGACGGGAGCCGGTCTGGAACTCGGTTGTGGAGATCAGCGGGACACTCTGGATTTCATTGGGCAGCTGTCTGTGTCACACCTGATGTGGAGAGTTGATCGTAACACTCGAAATGCTCGATCCCAGAGCTAAGAGCTGGTGTACTGATGGGGAGGAGGGACTTGATATCATGTTTAACAAGGCAACGTTCTCCTTCTCATTTTAATATTTCCGTCTAATCCTCCTGTTTATATATTTATTACAGAGCAACTGAATCTGGGAACACCGGTCACCGCCATGGCTGAAGGTCCAACCAGGAGAGAAGATGCAACATCTTCAAAAGGAATGAGAATGGACACAGGTAGGCTCACAAAATACTTTAAAATATAATTTCTGACCTGATGAAATGTCCAGATCTCGTGCAAGAACCTGCAGCTCACACGGGAAGAGGGGTTGTGTCGAAAGAGGGGAGTGAGTGACCATCTAGAGGGGCGTCGCCGGTGGAGGGATCCCCTGAGTACTGGAACTGTCCAATAGATATCTGGCATTGGGGACTGTAAGGTGGATTGAGACAGTGACTCAGAGGATCGTCTTCCTGAGCATCAGTGGCACCAGAGAGCAGGAGGCCACCCCGAGTAAGGCGGGGTGAGAGGCAGGTGGGGCACAGGAATAGGAGAGTGATAATGTTGGGAGATTCTATCGACAGCAGAATAGACAGACTCTTCTGCAGCCCTGAGCAGGTCCCGAATGGTAAGTTGTCTCCCTGGTGCCAGAGGGAAGAAGAACCTGGAACATGTGGGGCCATCTCTGGGAAGGAAAGGAGAGCAGAAAATAGCCATGGTCAGAACCAGTAACACAGATAGAAATGCGTTTTTAGAGGGACTATTAAGACTGAGGCTTGAGACTAAAAATCAAGGTGTTGATCTCCGGATTGTTTTGCAGTGGGCTGCTTAAGGAGCGAAATATGAGGCAGGTCAATGTGTGGCTGCAGGGCTGGAGCAGGAGGGGAGTGTTCACGTTTTTGGGGCACTAGAGTGAGTTCAGGGAGAAGCGAAGGGACGGCCGCCAACTGAACTGACCAACAAACGTGATTTTCCAGAGCGAAAGAAAGAATTGCATTTATAAAGTGCCTTTCACGAGCACCGGACGTCTCAAAGCGTTTTACAGCCAATGAAGTACTTTTTGAACTGGAATCACTGTTCTAATGTGGGAAACGCGGCAGCCAATTGGCACACAGCAAGTTCCCGCAACCAGCAATGTGATAATGACCAGATAATCTGTTTTAGTGATGTTGATTGAGGGATAAATATTGGCCAGGGCATAGAAACATAGAAGATAGGAGCAGGAGCAGGCCATTCGGCCCCTCGAGCCTGCTCCGCCATTCGATGAGATCATGGCTGATCATCCAAATTCAGTACTCTGTCCCTGCCTTCTCCCTATATCCCTTGATCCCTTTAGTTTTAAGAAATATATCCAACTCATTCTTGAATATATTTAATGAATTGGCCTCTACTGCCTTCTGTGGTAGAGAATTCCACAGGTTCACCAGTCTCTGGGTGAAGAAATTCCTCCTCATCTCAGTCCTAAATGGCTTACCCCTTATCCTTACACTGTGACCCCTACTTCTGGACTCCCCGGCCATCGGGAACATCCTTCCCGCATCTAGTCTGTCTAGTCCTGTTAGAATTTTATAAGTTTCAATGAGATCCCCTCTCATTCTTCTAAACTCCAGTGAGTATAAGCCCAATCGACCCAATCTCTCCTCATACGTCATTCCTGCCATCCCAGGTATCAGCCTGTTGAATCTTCGCTGCACTCCCTCCATGGCAAGAATATCCTTCCTCAGATAAGGCGACCAAAACTGCACACAATACTCAAGATGTGGTCTCACCAAGGCTCTGTACAACTGCAGCAAGACATCCTTGTTCCTGTACTCGAACTCTTTCGCTACAAAGGCCAACATACCATTTGCCTTCTTAACCGCCTGCTGCACCTGCATGCTTACCTTCAGCAATTAGTGCACAAGGACACGCAGGTCTCGTTGCACTTCCCCTTCTCCCAAGCTATTGCCATTCAGATAATAATCTGCCTTCCTGTTTTTGACACCAAAGTGGATAACCTCGCATTTATCCACATTATATTGCATCTGCCATGCTTCTGCCCAATCCCCCAACCTGTCCAAATCATACTGGAGTTTCTCGGCATCCTCCTCCCTGCACACACTCCCACCCAGCTTTGTGTCGTCTGCAAACTTGGAGATATTACATCCAATTCCATCGTCCAGATCATTAATATATATTGTGAATAGCTGGGGTCCTAGGACCGATCCCTGCGGTACCCCACGAGTCACCGCCTGCCACTCGGAAAAAGACCCAATTATTCCAACTCTTTGCTTTCTGTCTGCCAACCAGTTCTCTATCCTAGTCAATACCTTGCCCCCAGTCCCATGTGCCTTAACTTTACACGCTAATCTCTTATGCGGGACCTTATCGAAAGACTTCTGAAAGTCCAAATACACCACATCCACTGGTTCTCCCTTACCATTTTACCAGTTACATCCTCAAAAAATTCCAGTAGATTAGTCAAGCACGATTTGCCTTTTGTAAATCCATGTTGACTTTGTCCGATCCTGTCACTATTTTCCAAGTGCTCTGCTATTACATCTTTTATAATGGACTCTAGCATTTTCCCCACTACCAATGTCAGGCTTACTGGTCTATAATTCCCCGTTTTCTCTCTACCACCTTTTTTGAATAGTGGGGTAACATTAGCTACCCTCCAATCCATGGGTACTGTTCCAGAGTCTATAGAATTTTGGAAGATGACCAGCAATGCATCTACTATTTCTAGGGCCACTTCCTTAAGTACCGTAGGATGTAGATAATCAGGCCCTGGGGATTTATCGGCCTTCAATCCCGTCAATTTCCTTAACACTATTTCCCTACAAATACTGATTTCTTTCTGTTCCTCCTTCTCATTAGACCCTATGTTCCCCGACATCTCTGGGAGGTTATTTTTGTCCTCCTTTGTGAAGACAGAACCAAAGTTTGTATTTAATTGGTCTGCCATTTCTTTGTTCCCCAGTATAAATTCCCCTGATTCTGACTGCAAGGGACCTACGCTTGACTTCACCAATCTTTTTCTCTTCACATATCTATAAAAGCTTTTACAGTCAGTTTTTATGTTACTCGCAAGCTTACTCTCATATTCTATTTTACCCCTCTTAATTAATCCCTTTGTCCTTCTTTGCTGAACCCTATACTGCTTCCAATCCTCAGGTTTTCTGCTTTTTCTGGCCAATTTATATGTCCTTTCCTTGGATCTTATGCTATCCCTAATTTTCCTTGTTTGCCACGGTTGAGTCACCTTTTTTGTTTTATTTTAATGCCAAACTGGGATGAACAAATTCTGTAGTTCATTCATGCGATCTTTGAATGCTTGCCATTGCCTGTCCACCGTCAATCCTTTGAGTGACATTCCCAAATCAATCCTACCCAACTCGCGCCTCATACCATCGTAGTTACCTTTATTTAAATTCAGGACCCTAGTCTCTGAGTCAACTACTTCACTCTCCATCTTAATGAAGAATTCGATCATATTATGATCGCTCCGACACAAGGGGCCTCGCACAACAAGATTGCTAATTAATCCTTTCTCGTTACATAATACCCAGTCTAAGATGGCCTGATCTCCAGTTGGTTCCTCGACATATTGGTCCAGGAAACCATCCCGTATACACTCTAGGAATTCCTCCTCCACAGTATTGTTACTAATTTGGTTAGCCCAATCTATATGTAGATTAAAGTCGCCCATGATAACTGCTGTGCTCTTATTTCACGCTTCTCTAATTTCCCTTTTAATGCCATCCCCAACCTCTGTATTACTGTTTGGGGGTCTATACACCACTCCCACTTGCGTTTTCAGCCCCTTGGTATTTCTCACTTCGACCCGTACAGATTCCACATCATCAGAGCTAATATCCTTCCTTACAATTGTGTTAATCCCCTCTTTAACCAGCAATGCTACCTCACCTCCTTTTCCTTTTTGTCTATCTTTCCTGAATATTGAATACCCCTGTATGTTGAGTTCCCAGCCTTGGTCACCCTGGAGCCATGTTTCCGTAATCCTAATCATATCATATTCGTTTACCTCTATTTGCACAGCTAATTCATCCACCTTATTACGAATGCTCCTCGCATTAAGACACAAAGCCTTCAGGCTTGTTTTTTTAACGCTCTTAGACCTTTTAGAATTTGTTTTTACTGTTGCCACGTTTGATTTAAACCCTTGATTTCTCTGCCTTCCACTTTTGCTTTTCTCCTTCCTGTGTTTTGCTTCTATCCTTGTTTCCCTTTCCCCTGTCTCCGTGCTCAGGTTCCGAAACCCCTGCCATTTTAGTTTAAATTCTCCCCAACAGCACTAGCAAACACTCCCCCTAGGACATCGGTCCCGGCCCTGCCCAGGTGCAAACCGTCCAATTTGTACTGGTCCCACCTCCCCCAGAACAGGTTCCAATGTCCCAGGAATTTGGATCCCTCCCCCTTGCACCATTCCTCTAGCCACGTATTCATCTGAAATATCCTTCTATTTTTACTCTGACTAGCATGTGGCACTGGTAGCAATCCTGAGATTACTACCTTTGAGGTCCTATTTTTTAAATTTATCTCCTAACTCCCTATATTCAGCTTTTAGGACCTCATCCCGTTTTTTACCTATATCGTTGGTACCTATATGCACCACGACAACTGGCTGTTCACCCTCCCCTTCCAAAATGTTTTGCAGCTGCTCTGAGTCATCCTTGACCCTACCTCCCGGGAGGCAACACACCATCGTGGAGTCTCGTTTGCTGCCGCAGAAACGCCTATCTATTCCCCTTACAATAGAATCCCCTATCACTATAGCTCTACCCCTCTTTTTCCTCCCGTCCTGTGCAGCAGAATCACCCCTGGTGCCAGGAAGTTGGCTGCTGCTGCCTTCCCCTGATAAGCCATCCCCCTCAACAGTATCCAGAGCGGTATATCTGTTTGAGAGGGGGATGTCCACATGGGACTCCTGCACTACCTGCCTGCGCCTACTACTCTGCCTGGTGGTCACCCATTCTCTTTCTGCCTGTACAGCCTTTACCTGCGGTGTGACCAACTGGTTAAACGTGCTATCCACGAGGTCCTCAGCATCGCGAATGCTCCAGTATGCATCCATTCGCAGCTCCAGCGCCGCAATGCGGTCTGCCAGTAGCTGCAGCTGGATACACTTCCCGCACACATGGTCGTCAGGGACACAGGAAGTGTCCCCGATTTCCCACATAGCGCAGGAGGAGCAGGCGACGAGGCCGAGCTGTGCTGCCATGACTTACCCTTTAATTAATTGAACTTAAATTATATCAAATCAATCCCACCAATTATACTATAATTAAATGATATAGGGCCCTTGTTTACCAACTGTCCCCGCTACACCACAGAGACCCTAGAAACTATAAACCAAAAAAATTAAGTTTGGAAAATGCAGAAAAAGAGAAATACTCACCAACCAATCACTTACCTGCTTTCCGGTGACGTCACACTTTGATTATTTTTTACTTCTCTCTCTCCCGCTATCGGGGCTCAGATTGGTCGCCTACCTGTTCACCGCCGCCTTTTATGGCCACCGCCTCGCTGCTGTCGCTTCACCCAGGTTCGCCGCCTCTGTGGGCCTACCTGGTCGCTGCCGCCTTTTATGGCCGCCGCCTCGCCACTGTCGCTCCACCCAGGTCGGCCGCCTCTGTCAAGGACACCCGGGGAGAACTCCCCTGCTCTTCATCGAAATAGTGTTATGGGATCTTTTACGTCCACCTGAGAGAGCAGACGGGGCCTCGGTTTAACGTCTTATCTTAAACACGGCACCTCTGACAGTGCAGCACTCCTTCAGCACTGCACTGAGTGTCAGCCTAGATTTATGTGCTCAAGTCCGAGGAGTGAGACTTGAACCCACAACCTTCTGACTCGGGGGCGAGTGTGCTACCCACTGAGTCACAGCTGACACTTTGGGAATGGGTGAATGGAGCAGTGGGAGGGTGAATCGGGCGAGTGTGCTGCCCACTGAGACACATCTGACACTCTGGGAATGGGTGAATGGAGCAGTGGGAGGGTGACTCAGGGGCGAGTGTGCTGTCCACTGAGACAAAGCTGACACTCTGGGAATGGGTGAATCGAGCAGTGGGAGGGTAACTCAGGGGCGAGTGTGCTGTCCACTGAGACAAAGCTGACACTCTGGGAATGGGTGAATGGAGCAGTGGGAGGGTGACTCAGGGGCGAGTGTGCTGTCCACTGAGACACAGCTGACACTCTGGGAATTGGTGAATGGAGTAGTGGGAGGGTGACTCGGGCGAGTATGCTGTCGAATGAGACACAGCTGACACTCTGGGAATGGGTGAATGGAGCAGTGGGAGGGTGACTCAGGGACGAGTGTGCTGCCCACTGAGTCACAGCTGACACTCTGGGAATGGGTGAATGGAGCAGTGGGAGGGTGACTCAGGGGCGAGTGTGCTGTCCACTGAGACACAGCTGACACTCTGGGAATGGGTGAATGGAGCAGGGGGAGGGTGACTCAGGGGCGAGTGTGTTGTCCACTGAGACACAGCTGACACTCTGGGAATGGGTGAATGGAGCAGGGGGACGGTGACTGAGGGGCTAGTGTGCTATCCACTGAGACACAGCTGACGCTCTGGCACTGGGTGAATCGAGCAGTGGGAGGGTATCAGCTGATATGACTGGAGTGTGAGAAATATCCGGATTTGAGGCTAGAGTGCAGAATGACACAAACTGTTGAAACAGGAACACTTGGATAAGGGATTTCCATGATGTTAACCCAGCGATGATGACGAACGGCGATATATGTCCAAGTCGGGTCGGTGTGTGACTTGGAGGTGAAATGGGAGCCGATGGTGTTCCCATGCACCTTCTGCCTTTGTCCTCCTGGGTGCTGTGATCGATTAACTATGAGACGGGACTTAGGTTTGAACGGGACTCGGAGCGAAACGATCCTGATTATAACATTTTGAGGAGAGTGAAAAACTATTTGTGGATGCCAGTATTACTAAAGTGTTCTATGTACGCGCTGGAACACTAGGATGTTCCCTGGAGTTATGTTAAGATAGAATCTATATGTATTCAGTTAAGGAATAGGAAGGGGAATCGCACATTTCGCGGTGGGTTTTTCAGGCTATCGAGCAGTGGAGATGAGATAGAGAGGGAGGACTGTGTTGTGAGTAAACTCCTGGAATCTGTATTTGAAGGTAAAATTCGTGAACATTTATTGATACAGGGGATGATCGCGGTGGCTGGAACCGATGAGCTGCAGACAAGTCGTGTTTGACAAATTTTTACGTTGTTTTTAAGAATTGGCTATATCGATCGATGGAATGTAGCACATGCGATGTATGTGGGTTTTCAGAAGGTGTTTGTTAATGTGGTTCTTAGTGTTCACAGGTCTGAACTCGAAAATCAATAAGTTCTTCACAAAGTGCGACGATTACCAGCTGTTCCAGTTGACGAAATTCTACCGGGACAGACTGGAACAGGCGATTGAAGAGGGTGTGGAGGGACTCGGTCTCTGGTTAACAGGCGAGGACCATTTCAGTGGACAAGAGTATCACGTAAGTGGGAGGGACACAGAATGAGTTTAGATTATTCTAATATCACAGAACTGACAGAATATCCTAACATAGGAACAAAGAAATTACTCGATTGAAATAAGATCACGGTCTATGTAATTCCCCTCCTAACATCCTGGTATCGAATGCTACAATGATAATATAGTTGTTGCCTAATCGATCTCTGTCAATTAATCTACAACAGACCCAGACATGAGGTGGTGAAAACCCCAGAGATGGAGAGCTCTGGGAACCAGAGGTCAAAAGTCACCTGTTCCCCTCAAGCATGCTACACTTACCACATCTCATATTTCAAATTACTCATATACTGCACCCCAAAATGTGATTTTCTGAAATAAATTTGCCTTTTAAAGATCAATCCAAACTGTTCCTGCAATCCCCCCAGGGAGCCTGTTCCCCAGATTGACCACTCGCTCACTGAAATATTGTTTCCACAGACTAGTTTTAAATTTACCCTCCAAGCGCAGGCCGTGTCCTCTGTTTCTACTTTATTGGACAAAGTGAAACAGCTATTATATCACCTCTCAAACTTCTCTTTTCCAGTGAGAACATGCCCAATTTACACACTAGCTCCGCCTAATCCAACCCCTCCATCCTCTCAATCACTCTAGTTGCTGTCTTCAGTAGTTGTGATAACCTTTTTGTATTGAAGCAAGCAGAACTGTACACAGTATTCTAAGTGCGGTCACACCAATGATATTTAAAGCAGGATTATCTCACTATTTTTGCTCAAAAATGTTAATAAACGCCAACATAGCATTTACTTTATTTGCTGCCACCGCGAATAGTTGAAACAACAAAACTTAGAATGATATGTTACAGAACATGAACCTGAAAAATAGGGAAGAAATTAATAAAACTGCAAATATTGTGAATCTGAAACAATGATAGGAAGAGGTGAAAATACGCGGCGGATCCGTCAGTATCTGGACAAAGGACAGGGACACGGTTCGGGGATAACTCCAGAGTGGATGGAAAGCAAAAGGGAAACCGTTTTATTGGGACTGGGAAAGGAGAGACCAGAGACAATAGACAGGAGATCGAGGAAAGTCAATGCGCTGTGAGACCAGGAAACTACTTAATAGTAATTCGAGAAAGGTTAGATGACACAAAAAACATCCCTTGTGGGTTAAACAAATGATAATTAACAAACGCATGAGCTCAAATGATGAAAATGCATAAGATTCAAACAGGGAAACAACCCAGAAATAACAGTGGATGGAAAAGTCAGACCTCTCCCTCCTAGACGCTGCTTTCTCCACCCTTAGTCACCGGCTCTAATTCCAACCTCCTGCTCACTAACCATTACCGTTAATATCCCACCAAGTCCAATCCCAACCTCCTGCTCACAACCCATTACTGTTAATATCCCACCCAGTCTAATCCCAAACTCCTGCTCACTACCCAGTACCGTTAATATCCCACTCAGTCTAATCCCAACCTCCTGCTCAATGCCCATTACCGTTAATATCCCACCTAGTCTAATCCCAATCTCCTGCTCACTGCCCATTACCGTTAATATCCCGCCTAGTCTAATCCCAACCTCCTGCTCACTGCCCATAACCGTTAATATCCCACCCAGTCTAATCCCAACCTCCTGCTCACGACCCATTACCGTTAATATCTCACCTCGTCTAATCCCAACATCCTGCTCACTACCCATTACCGTTAATATCTCACCCAGTCTAATCCCAAACTCCTGCTCACTGCCCATTACCGTTAATATCCCATCTAGTCTAATCCCAACCTCCTGCTCACTGCCCGTTACCATTAATATCACACCTAGTCTAATCCCAACCTCCTGCTCATTACCCATTACCGTTAATATCCGACCTAGTCTAATCCCAACCTCCTGCTAACTGCCCATTACCGTTAATATCCCACCTAGTCTAATCCCAACATCCTGCTCACTGCCCATTACCATTAATATCCCACCTGGTCTAATCCCAACCTGCTGCTAACTACCCATTACAGTTAATATCCCACCTAGGCTAATCCCAATCTCCTGCTCATTACCCATTACCGTTAATATCCCACCCAGTCTAATCCCAACCTCCTGCTTACTACCCATTACCGTTAATATCCCACCAAGTCTAATCCCAACCCCCTGCTCACTGCCAATTATCGTTAATATCCCACCTAGTCTAATCCCAAACTCCTGCTCACTATCCATTACCGTTAATATCTCACCCAGTCTAATCCCAACCTCCTGCTCACTACCCATTACTGTTAATATCCCACCCAGTCTAATCCCAACCTCCTGCTCACTACCCATTACCGTTAATATCCCACTTAGTCTAATCCCAACCTCCTGCTCACTGCCCATTACCGTTAATATCCCACCTAGTCTAATCCCAACCTCCTGCTGACTGCCCATTACCGTTAATATCCCACCGAGTCTAATCCCAACCTCCTGCTCACTACCCATTACTGTTAATATCCCATCTAATCTAATTCCAACCTCCTGTTCACTGCTCATTACCGTTAATATCGCACCTAGTCTATTCCCAACCTTCTGCTCATTACCCATTTCCGTTAATATCCCATCTAGTCTAATCCCAACCTCCTGCTCACTACCCATTACTGATAATATCACACCTAGTCTGATCCCAACCTCCTGCTCACTGCCCATTACCGTTAATATCCCACCTAGTCTAATCCCAACCTTCTGCTCACTACCCATTACCGTTAATATCGCACCTAGTCTGATCCCAACCTCCTGCTCACTGCCCATTACCGTTAATATCCCACCTAGTCTAACTCAACCTCCTGCTCACTGTCCATTACCGTTAATATCCCACCAATTCTAAACCCAACCTCCTGCTCACTGCCCATTACCGTTAATATCCCACCTAGTCTAATCCCAACCTCCTGCTCACTACCTATTAATATTAATATCCATCGTAAGCTATTCCCAACATCCCAGTTTCCTGTTCACTCCACAAACACTAACAATTCAATTTGTCAAAAATAATAGAATTATCTATTATAATAATTTATCGAGTTCTTCAGGTTGTGGGAGTAAATTATGCATTCTAACCACAATATCGGTAAATAAATGGATCTAACTTTACCTGTAATACTTCGAATTGGCCTAAATTTGTCCGCTCTGAACAAACAGTGTAAACAATCTGCGGTCGGAGGCGTACCTCGGGAGTACATTCCGACCCGCAAAATAATTCCGAATGTACCTGCTGAGTTCCAGGCCGTGAAGAGTTCCAGTCTTGGGCCTCCAGGCAGAGGCAGCGTAAGGGTCAACAGATCCCAGTGACACAGGTGGTTCAGAAGCATCCCTGGGATCTCGTGCGCCCGGTTCTCCAATGAAAAAGGAGGATTCCGTTTCAATCATCTATGAAGGGAATCCTTTTATGATATGCAATGTAATCCCCAAATAATTATAAATGTACAGAATAATAATAATTATAAATGTACTGAACTGCAATTTTATGCAAAAGATCCTTCATTGCACCAACCTCAATAAAAGTTTAATTTTTAATAATTTTAAACAGGTTATTTAACGATCAGGAAGGACAGGCAGGAAGGAAAGGGGAGGTGGGGTGGCTATGTTAATAAAGGAAGGAATCACTGTAATACAGAGAAATGATATTGGGTCAAAAGATTAGGATAATGAAACAGTTTGGGTGGAGATAAGGAATAATAAGGGGGAAAAAACATTAGTGGGCGTAGTCTATAGGCCTCCGAATAGTTGCAACTCTGTTGGATGGAGTATCAATCGGGAAATAGTTGAGGCTTGTAATAAGGGAACATCTATAATTATGGGGCATTTTAACTATCATATTAATTGGACAAATCAAATTGGGCAGGGCTGCCTTGAGGATGAGTTCATTGAGTGTATTCGGAATGGGTTTCTTGAGCAGTATGTAACTGAACCGACCAGGGGGCAAGCAACCTTAGATCTGGTCCTGTGTAACGAGACAGGATTAATTAAAAATGTCCTAGTAAAGGATCCCCTTGGAATGAGTGACCATAACATGGTTGAATTCCATATTCAATTAGAGGGTGAGAAGGTTGGATCTCAAACAAGAGTGCTAAGCTTGAATAAAGGAGACTATGAAGGTGTGCGAGCAGAATTTAGTAGAGTGGATTGGGAAAATAGATTAACGGGCAAAATGATACATGATCAGTGGTGTACATTTAAGGAGTTATTTTACAACTTCCAAAAAATATATATTCCATTGAGAAGAAAAGGGTGTAAAAGAAAAGACAGTCTTCCATGGCTAAGTAAAGAAATTAAGTATAATATTCGACTAAAAACAAGGGGTTATAAGGTAGCCAAATCTAGGGGGAGGATAGAGGATTGGTAAAACTTTAAAAGACAGCAAAAAATAACAAAAAGATTGATTAAGAAAGGGAAGATAGATTCTGAAAGTAAATTAGCAAAAAATATAAAAACAGATAGTAAGAGTTTTTATAGTTATATAAAAAGAAAAAGGGTGGCTAAAGTAAATGTTGGTCCCTTAGAGGATGAGACCGGGAAATTAATGGTGGGAAATATGGAGATGGCAAATACACTGAATGGATATTTTGTATCAGTCTTTACAGTAGAGGACACTAAGAATATCCCAACACTGGACAAACAGGGGTCTATGGGGGGGAGGAGCTAAACACGATCAAAATCACTAAGGAAGTGGTACTCGGTAAAATAATGGGACTCAAGGCAGATAAATCACCTGGACCTGATGGCTTACATCCTAGGGTCTTGAGGGAAGTGGCGGTAGGGATTGTGGATGCATTGGTAATAATTTTCCAAAACTCCCTGGACTCAGCAAAGATCCCGTCAGACTGGAAAACTGCTAATGCAACACCCTTATTTAAAAAGGGCAGGAGACAGAAGACTGGAAACTATAGACCGGTTAGCCTAACATCTGTGGTAGGTAAAATTTTGGAGTCGATTATTAAGGAGACAGTAACAGGACATTTGGATAATCATAATTTAATAGGACAAAGTCAGCATGGTTTTATGAAGGGGAAGTCATGTTTGACAAATTTGCTGGAGTTCTTTGAGGAAGTAACACACAGGGTGGATAAAGGGGAACCAGTGGATGTGGTGTATTTAGACTTCCAAAAGGCATTTGACAAGGTGCCACACAAAAGATTATTGCTTAAGATAAAAAAATCACGGGATTGGGGGTATTATTCTGGCATGGATAGAGGATTGGCTATCTAACAGAAGGCAGAGAATTGGGATAAATGGTTCATTCTCAGACTGGCAATCAGTAACTAGTGGTGTTCCGCAGGGGTCAGTGCTGGGTCTCCAACTCTTTACATACATAAGTTACATAAGAAATAGGAGCAGGAGTAGGCCAATCGGCCCCTCGAGCCTGCTCCGCCATTCAATAAGATCATGGCTGATCTGATCCTAACCGCCAATCTACTATCTATCACAGAACCATCTCCTGCATCTAACAGAATTGCACACACGAAATAGGAGCAGAATCAGGCTACACAGTCCCTGGGCCCGCTCCACTACCCACAGGGCCATGACCGATCCGAACCTAGACTCATGTCCAAATTCCTGCCCGCTCCCCGTAACCCTTAATGCCCTTTACTTCTAGGAAACTGTCTATTTCTGTTTTAAATTTAATTAATGTTGTAGCTTCTACAGCTTTTTGTGGCAGCATATTCCATGGACCTACCACCCTCTGAGTGAAGTAGTTCCTCCTCATCTCAGTTTTGAAAGAGCAGCCCCTTATTCTAAGACTATGTCCCCTAGTTCTCGTCTCACCCGTCATCGGGAACATCCTCCCCGCATCCACCCGATCCAACCCCTTCACAATCTTATATGTTTCAATAAGATCGCCTCTCATTCTTCTGAACTCCAATGAGTAGAGTCCCAATCTACCCAACCTCTCCTCATATGACCACCCCCTCATCCCCGGGATTAACCGAGTGAACCTTTTTTGCACTGCCTCGAGAGCAAGGATGTCTTTCCTTAAGTAAGGACACCAAAACTGTATGCAGTATTCCAGGTGCGGTCTCACCAATACCTTGTACAACTGAAGCAATACCTCCCTATTTTTATATTCTACCCGCCGAGCAATGAAAGCCAACATTCCATTGGCCTTCTTAATCAATTGCTGCACCTGCATACTAACCTTTTGAGTTTCGTGCACCAGGACCCCTAGATCTCTTTGTACTTCAGTACTTTCCAGTTTCTTGCCATTAAGATAATAACTTGCTCTGCTATTTTTCCTGCCAAAGTTTATAACCTCACACTTTCCAGTATTGTATTCCATCTGCCAAATCTCTGCGCTAATACTTAGCCTGTCTATGTCCCCTTGCAGATTGTTTATGACCTCCTCACTCACTACTTTCCCTCCCATCTTAGTATCATCTGCAAACTTTGATATGTTACACTTGGTCCCCTCCTCCAAATCGTTAATATAGATTGTAAAGTGTGAGGTTATAAACTTTGGCAGGAAAAATAGTAGAGCAAGTTATTATCTTAATGGCAAGAAACTGGAGAGTACTGAAGTGCAAAGGGATCTGGGGGTCCTGGTGCACGAAACTCAAAAGGTTAGTATGCAGGTGCAGCAATTGATTAAGAAGGCCAATGGAATGTTGGCTTTCATTGCTCGGCGGGTAGAATATAAAAATAGGGAGGTATTGCTTCAGTTGTACAAGGTATTGGTGAGACCGCACCTGGAATACTGCATACATTTTTGGTGTCCATACTTAAGAAAAGACGTACTTGCTCTCGAGTCAGTACAAAGAAGGTTCACTCGGTTAATCCCGGGGATGAGGGGATGGACATATGAGGAGAGGTTGGGTAGATTGGGACTCTACTCATTGGAGTTCAGAAGAATGAGAGGCGATCTTATTGAAACATATAAGATTGTGAAGGGGTTGGATCGGGTGGATGCGGGGAGGATGTTCCCGATGATGGGTGAAACTAGAACTAGGGGGCATAGTCTTAGAATAAGGGGCTGCTCTTTCACAACTGAGATGAGAAGGAACTACTTCACTCAGAGAGTGGTAGGTCCATGGAATATGCTGCCCCAAAAAGCTGTAGAAGCTACATCATTACATAAATTTAAAACAGAAATAGACAGTTTCCTAGAAGTAAAGGGAATTAAGGGTTACGGGGAGTGGGCAGGAATTTGGACATGAGTCTAGGTTCGGATCGGTCATGGCCTGTGGGTAGCGTAGCGGGCCCAGGGGCCGTGTAGCCTGATCGTACTCCTATTTCCTGTGTCCGATTCTGTTAGGTTCAGGAGATGGTTCTGTGATAGTAGATTGGCGGTTAGGATCAGATCAGCCATGATCTTATTGAATGGCGGAGCAGGCTCGAGGGGCAATTGGCCTACTCCTGTTCATCTTTCTTATGTTCTTATGTTAACATCTTAATCCGGGTCAATATTTGCATAAACTCATTTGATGTGTATTTGCATAATTTTGGATTTTTAATTGTTTTATTTAAGCCTTATATAAACCATTATGCTGATGCAAGCAGGCCCTGTGCCTGCTTTTAGCAGCCATAAGAGTTGGGTGGGCAATTGCTGGGCAGTTGTTGGGCAAGTAGCCCAGCTCTGTGCCAGCAATGCTCATTTTACAGGCGGTTCGGATGATCTGTCAAGGCGTAAATTGACGGATCGCAAGTTCTGGCTTCAAAAGTTGCGAGTCCTTTCAAATGGATTACGGAGACCGTAATTTCAGGGCTATTTATTTCATCATGTGCGTTCAGAATCTTGAAGACTTCCATCAACTCCTCACTTAATCTTCTCGACTTTAGTGGCATGAGCCCAGATTATCAAATCACCTCCAAAACACACGCCGTACCGTGGCTGAAGTGTGTATCATCTATAAGATGCATTGCAGCAAGTCGCCAAGGCTTCTTCGGCAGCACTTCCCAATCCCGCGACCGCTCCCACCTAGAAGGACAAGGGCAGCAGGCGCATGGTAACACCACCACCTCCAAGTTTCCCTCCTAGTCACACACCATCCTGACTTGGAAATATATTGCTGTTCCTTCGTCTTCGCTGGGTCAAAATCCTGGAAGCCCCTCCCTAACAGCACTGTGGGAGTGCCTTCACCACACGGACTGCAGCGCTTCAAGAAGGCGGCTCACCACCACCTTCTCAAGGGCAACTAGGGATGGCCAACACATGCTTGCTTTGCCAGCGACGCCCACATCCCATGAACGAATAAAAAAAACCACAACTCCTCATTTCTGATAACATCACAGTGAATCCGCAAGACCGTTTCCCATTTTTTAAAATGTCCTTCCTATAAATGGAGTGTCCAGAATTGAGTTTACACTACTGGGTAAATGACCTACTCCTGTGCTCTGGGTCTGGAGCGTCACTCCCCAGAGGAACATCAGGAAATTGCGCTCATTCAGTCTGCAAATGTTGTCAATTAAATTTAGTGGATGAATTTCCGCTCCACTCTGGTTACAGAGAGAATGACTGACAGATGAAATATTAATAGTTGCATATTTTTGTTTTCTTCCACGATTTAGATTCCGTAATTTTATTAGATCGTGCTGTTTCTTGAGTTTGAACTTTCATCCAATTAAACATTGTGAAAACTGAAGCCATCGTATTTTACCTCTCCCACAAACTCCGCCTCCTCACCACTTCATTTCATCCTCCTACCAGACCACTGAGGCTGAAGCAGACTGTCCAAAATATCTTCATCCAACCTCGATCTGAATTCCCCACCCCATATACTTTCAATATCAAAGATCACCTACTTCTATCCCTGTAATACTGTCCGTCTTCAGCCCTACCTCATTCCATCTGCTGCTGAACCCTCATCCAGCCTTTGTCAACTCCAGACTCGACTATTCCAAAGCTCCCCTGGCCGACCTCCCACCGTGCCCCTCCATAAACTTCAGCTACTCTAAACTCTGCTGCCTGTGCCCTGTTGTTCTGACTTTGGCCTCTTGTGCACCCCTTGCTTTACAACACCACAGGTGACCAAGCGTTCAGTTGTCTCAGGCTCCACACTCTGTAATTCACTCTCTGAACCCCTCCGTCTCGCCACCTCTCCTCAAAATTTACCTTTCCTCTAGTTTTTGGTCATCTCTAATAGTATATCCTGCTTTGTCTCGGGTCCATTGTCTGATTCTGTCTCTGTGAAGGGCCTTGGGACCTTCTTCTACGTTAAAGCCGCTGCATAAATAAAAGTTGTTGATAAATATCCTGATTACATGCTGCACGTGTGCCTCGGTTACTGCGGTTTCATACTGGCAGCGGGCCTGCAAAATAATGGTTGTCAAACATGTCTATCACCGAGGGACATGTCATTGGATTTTTCATTTTTTTTGGTCGATTTATGTGACCGATCAATCAACAGTAATTGTTTCGAATAGTCGATGCAATTTCTCAGGTAGTTTTCGAGCTGCTTCCCTCACTTCAGATGTGTCCTTTCCCTGCCACTCGAGTTCCGATTCGCTGCTGTTTTATTTCTCAGTAAATAACAAAGTGTGACAGCAGGAAGTAAGTGTGAGAAACGAGTGCATCATATTGTCAATCAGGAATCTGATGTCATGTTGGACACTGAAGGATAGAGAATACTAATCCCATTAAAACTATTGCAGATTCTCAGTGATACCACGCTCTCCGAGAACAATATTTCTGATTTCTATTTTCCTTTTATCTCATTTATTTCCCGTTAATGAGTGAATCTAGATGTTTACAGAATATTCAGACCATGTTCAGAATGGATCAGTACCCGGCCCAGTGACTGCTTTCTGTGCTCAAAACAACTGGGAGATCCCATCACTGAGCAGATCCTTTCCTTCTCATTCTCAGTGTTTGTCTTTCACTCCGCTCCCCAATATATTCATTATTATTCTTTACAGAAAGTCACTGAGCTCGCGGAGAAGGGAAACCGGGCGGACAGTTCCAAACTTCTCCTGAATCTGGTGATGGAGAAAGGCTCTCAGGCCCGAAGGGTGATGTGGGAATCCTTTGTGAAAATGCGCCACACGTTACCAAAGCTGGACAAAATACTGAACGAAATGCAGGAACTTGGTACGGTAAAATTACACACTGAATTCAATGACAGATTCATACACTGCAGATTTTACTATAATATCACACAGATCTGAATTGATGAAGGTTAATTGATTTAAACAGGTTCTGATCCATTTGATTACATGAACATCGCAGAAGGTTTATCTGAAATACCCAGTAACCTGAAAGGTAAGTGATGAAATGGGAAGTTCAAACCGTTTATTGAATTTCTAAAGATCAGCATGTTTGACTGTAGCAGTTTGTTTAGAGGTTGTCAGAATCTGGGAATCAGAAGTTCAAAGGCTGAGGAAACAGGATTGAACGTCATTTGGATTTTGCAATCAACTATTCTGTGTTAATTCAAGTTACAATTCGTACGATGTCTGACATAATCCAATAAATGTAAATAATCACGTAATCCAGCTGCTGCTTCCTATCACTTGTAAACTCTTATACACACCTGGCAGGATCCTGATACACTGTGAAACCACACAAACACCTGGCAAGATCTGCAAAACTGAAACCCCATACACGCCTGGCAGGATCCTGATGCACTGTGAAACCCCATACACACCTGGCAAGATCTGCAACACTGAAACCCCATACGCACCTGGCAAGATCTGCAACACTGAAACCCCATACACACCTGGCAGAATCCTGAAACACTGAAACCCATACACACCTGGCAACATCTGCAACACTGAAACCCCATACACACCTGGCAGGATCCTGATGCACTGTGTAACCCCATACACACCTGGCAGGATCCGGATACACTGTGTAACCCCATACACACCTGGCAGGATCCCGATACACTGTGGAACCCCAGACACATCTGGCAAGATCTGCAATACTGAAACCCCATACACACCTGGAAGGATCCTGATACACTGTGAAACCCAATACACACCTGGCAGGATCCTGATAGACTGTGAAAGCCCATACACACCTGGCAGGATCCTGATACACTGTGAAACCCCAAACACACCTGGCAGGAACCTGAAACACTTAAACCCCATACACACCTGGCAGGATCCTGATACACTGTGAAACCCCATACACACCTGGCAGGATCCTGATACACTGAAACCTCATACACACCTGGAAGGATCCTGATACACTGTGAAACCCCATACACACCTGGCAGGATCCTGATACACTGTGAAACCCCATACACACCTGGCAGGAGCCTGATTCACTGTGAAACCCCATACACACCTGGCAGGATCCTGATACACTGTGAAACCCCATACACACCTGGCAGGATCCCGATAAACTGTCAAACCCCATACACACCTGCAGGATCCTGATGGATTGTGAAACCCTATACACACCTGGCAAGATCTGAAACACTGAAACCCCATACACACCTGGCAGCATGCTGATACACTGAAACCTCATACACACCTGGCAGGATCCTGATACACTGTGAAACCCCATACACACCTGGCAGGATCCTGATACACTGTGAAACCCCAAACACACCTGGCAGGATCCTGATGGATTGTGAAACCCCATACACACCTGGCAGGATCCCGATACACTGTGAAACCTCATACACACCTGGCAGGATCCTGATGGATTGTGAAACCCCATACACACCTGGCAGGAGCCTGAATCACTGTGAAACCCCATACACACCTGGCAGGATCCTGATACACTGTGAAATCCCAAACACACCTGGCAGGATCCTGATACACTGTGAAACCCCATACCCACCTGGCAGGATCCTGATACACTGAAACACCATACACACCTGGCAGGATCCTGATACACTGTGAAACCCCATACACACCTGGCAGGATCCTGATACACTGGGAACACCAAACATACCTGACAGGATCAATGTGAATCCCTATACACACCTGGCAGGATCCTGATGGATAGTGAAACCCCATACACAACTGGCAAGATCTGAAACACAAACTCCATACACACCTGGCAGGATCCTGATACACTGTGAAACCCCATACACACTTGGAAGGATCTGCAAAACTGAAACCCCATACACACCTGGCAAGATCTGCAACACTGAAACCCCATACACACCTGGCAGAATCCTGAAACACTGAATCCCCATACACACCTGGCAAGATCTGCAACACTGAAACCCCATACACACCTGGCAGGATCCTGATGCACTGTGTAACCCCATACACACCTGGCAGGATCCGGATACACTGTGTAACCCCATAGACACCTGGCAAGATCTGCAACACTGAAACCCCATACACACCTGGCAGGATCCTGATGCACATTGTAACCCCATACACACCTGGCAGGATCCCGATACACTGTGTAACCCCAGACACACCTGGCAAGATCTGCAACACTGCAACCCCATACACACCTGGCAGGATCCTGATGCACTGTGTAACCCCATACACACCTGGCAGGATCCGGATACACTGTGTAACCGCATACACACCTGGCAGGATCCCGATACACTGTGTAACCCCAGACACACCTGGCAAGATCTGCAACACTGAAAACCCATACACACCTGGAAGGATCCTGATAAGCTGTGAAACCCAATACACACCTGGCAGGATCCTGATACACTGTGAAAGCCCATACACACTTGGCAGGATCATGATACACTGTGAAACCCCAAACACACCTGGCAGGAACCTGAAACACTTAAACCCAATGCACACCTGGCAGGATCCTGTTACAATGTGAAACCCCATACACACCTGGCAGGATCCTGATACACTGAAACCTCATACACACCTGGCAGGACCCTGATACACTGTGAAAACCCATACACACCTGGCAGGTTCCTGATACACTGTGAAACCCCATACACACCTGGCAGGAGCCTGATTCAATGTGAAACCCCATACACACCTGGCAGGATCCTGATACACTGTGAAACCCCATACACACCTGGCAAGATCCCGATAATAGCCAAACCCCATACACACCTGGCAGAATCCGGATACACTGTGACCCCCATACACACCTGGCAGCATCCTGATGGATTGTGAAACCCCATACACACATGGCAAGATCTGAAACACTGAAACCCGATACACACCTGGCAGCATGCTGATACACTGAAACCTCATGCACACCTGGCAGGATCCTGATACACTGTGAAACCCCATACACACCTGGCAGGATCCTGATACACTGTGAAACACCATACACACCTGGCAGGATACTGATACACTGGGAATCCCAAACACACCTGACAGGATCAATGTGAATCCCTATACACACCTGGCAGGATCCTGATGGATTGTGAAACCCCATACACAACTGGCAATAACTGAAACACAAAATCGATACACACCTGGCAGGATACTGATACACTGTGAAACCCCATACATTTGGCAGGATCCTGATACACTGTGAAACCTCACACACAACTGGCAGGATCCTGATAAACTGTGAAACCCCATACACACCTGGCAGGATCCCGATACACTGTGACCCCCATACACACCTGGAAGGAACCTGATGGATTGCGAAACCCCATACACATCTGGCAGGATCCTGATATACTGTGAATCCCCAACCACACCCGGCAGGATCCTGATACAATGTGAAACCCCATACACACCTGGCAGGATCCCAATACACTGTGAAACCCCCATATACACCTGGCAGGATCCTGATACACTGTGAAACCCCATACACACCTGGCTGTATACTGATACACTGTGAAATCCAATACACACCTGGTAGGATCCTGATACACTGTGAAACCCCACACACACCTGGCAGGATCCGGATTCACTGTGAAACCCCATACACATCTGGCAGGATCCTGATACACTGTGAAACCCCATACACATCTGACAGGATCCTGATAAAATGTGACACCCCATACACACCTGGCAGGATCCTGATACACTGTGAAACCTCATCACACCTGGCTGGATCCTGATATACTGTGAAACCCCATACACACCTGGCAGGATCCTGATACACTGTGAAATCCCATACACACCTTGCAGGATCCTGGTGCACTGTGAAACCCCATACACACCTGGCAGGATCCTGATACACTGTGATACCCCATACACACCTGGCAGGATCCTGATACACTGTGAAACCCCAAACACACCCGGCACGATCCTGATACACTGTGAAACCCATTTACACCTGGCAGGATCCTGATGGATTGTGAAACCCCATACACACCTGGCAAGATCTGAAACACAAACTCCATACACACCTGGCAGGATCCTGATAAAATTGAGAGGTCGCACAACACCAGGTTATAGTCCAACAGTTTTATTTGAAATCACAAGCTTTCGGAGCTATCGATTGCTCCTTCCTCAGGTGAAGTAAATTGGATACAGAATCGCCAGAGCATATATAGATGGAAAACAAAGCATGTGTACTTTACAATTGCAGACCAATAAATTAAATCATCCTGACTATCTGCCGAGGTGTGATAAAGTTAATTAAGTCAGCCAGGAAGGTACCACATCAAAAGACATAGCAAGATACAACTGAGACAATGAGGTGTAGTCGCAGGGGTTCTAACGTGTCAAAAGCTGCCGTCTTTTCATGTATCACGATACATGACGTGATCCGGACTCGAGTCGTCGTTAGCTTGTTCACAGATGTGATTCCCAGTAAAAAAGTAAAAATTTTCCCAGTAAAAAAGTATTTTTTTTTAAAGCTTTTCGTTTTACATACAGACGGCAGCTTTTGAAAAGGTTAGAACCCCTGCGACTACACCTCATTGTCTCAGTTGTATCTTGCTATGGCTTTTGATGTGGTACCTTCCTGGCTGACTTAATTAACTTTATCACACCTCGGCAGATAGTCAGGATGATTTAATTTATTGGTCTGCAATTGTAAAGTACACATGCTTTGTTTTCCATCTATATATGCTCTGGCGATTCTGTATCCAATTTACTTCACCTGAGGAAGGAGCAATCGATAGCTCCGAAAGCTTGTGATTTCAAATAAAACTGTTGGACTATAACCTGGTGTTGTGCGACCTCTCAATTTTGTCCACCCCAGTCCAACACCGGCATCTCCGCATCAGGATCCTGATACACAGTGAAACCCCATACACACTTGGCAGGATCCTTTTACACTGTGAAACCTCAAACACAACTGGCAGGATCCTGATACACTGTGAAACCCCAGACACACCTGGCAGGATCCTGATGGATTGTGAAACTACATACACACCTGGCAGGATCCCGATACACTGTGACCACCATACATACCTGGCAGAATCCTGATGGATTGTGAAACCCCATACACATCTGGCAGGATCCTGATACACTGTGAAACCTCATACACACCTGGCAGGATCCTGATACACTGTGAAACCCCATACACACCTGGCAGGATCCTGATACACTGTGAAACCCCATACACACCTGGCAGGATCCTGATACACTGTGAAACCCCATACACACCTGGCAGGATCCTGATACACTGTGAAACCCCATACACACCTGGCAGGATCCTGATACACTGTGAAACCCCATACACATCTGGCAGGATCCTGATACACTGTGAAACCCCATACACACCTGGCAGGATCCTGATACACTGTGAAACCCCATACACACCTGGCAGGATCCTGATACACTGTGAAACCCCATACACACCTGGCAGGATCCTGATACACTGTGAAACCCCATACACACCTGGCAGGATCCTGATACACTGTGAAACCCCATACACACCTGGCAGGATCCTGATACACTGTGAAACCCCATACACACCTGGCAGGATCCTGATACACTGTGAAACCCCATACACACCTGGCAGGATCCTGATACACTGTGAAACCCCATACACACCTGGCAGGATCTGATACACTGTGAAACCCCATACACATCTGGCAGGATCCTGATACACTGTGAAACCCCATACACACCTGGCAGGATCCTGATACACTGTGAAACCCCATACACACCTGGCAGGATCCTGATACACTGTGAAACCCCATACACACCTGGCAGGATCCTGATACACTGTGAAACCCCATACACACCTGGCAGGATCCTGATACACTGTGAAACCCCATACACACCTGGCAGGATCCTGATACACTGTGAAATCCCATACACACCTGGCAGGATCCTGATACACTGTGAAACCCCATACACACCTGGCAGGATCCTGATTCACTGTGAAACCCCATACACACCTGGCAGGATCCTGATACACTGTGAAACCCCATACACACCTGGCAGGATCCTGATACACTGTGAAACCCCATACACACCTGGCAGGATCCTGATACACTGTGAAACCCCATACACACCTGGCAGGATCCTGATACACTGTGAAACCCCATACACACCTGGCAGGATCCTGATACACTGTGAAACCCCATACACACCTGGCAGGATCCTGATACACTGTGAAACCCCATACACACCTGGCAGGATCCCGATACACTGTGAACCCCATACACACCTGGCAGGATCCTGATACACTGTGAAACCCCATACACACCTGGCAGGATCCTGATACACTGTGAAACCCATACACACCTGGCAGGATCCTGATACACTGTGAAACCCCATACACACCTGGCAGGATCCTGATACACTGTGAACCCCATACACACCTGACAGGATCAATGTGAAACCCCATACACACCTGGCAGGATCCTGATACACTGTGAACCCCATACACACCTGGCAGGATCCTGATACACTGTGAAACCCCATACACACCTGGCAGGATCCTGAAACACTGTGAAACCCATACACACCTGGCAGGATCCTGATACACTGTGAAACCCCATACACACCTGGCAGGATCCTGATACACTGTGAATCCCATACACACCTGGCAGGATCCTGATACACTGTGAAACCCCATACACACCTGGCAGGATCCTGATACACTGTGAAACCCCATACACACCTGGCAGGATCCTGATACACTGTGAAACCCCATACACACCTGGCAGGATCCTGATACACTGTGAAACCCCATACACACCTGGCAGGATCCTGATACACTGTGAAACCCCATACACACCTGGCAGGATCCTGATACACTGTGAAACCCCATACACACCTGGCAGGATCCTGATACACTGTGAAACCCCATACACACCTGGCAGGATCCTGATACACTGTGAAACCCCATACACACCTGGCAGGATCCTGATACACTGTGAAACCCCATACACACCTGGCAGGATCCTGATACACTGTGAAACCCCATACACACCTGGCAGGATCCTGATACACTGTGAAACCCCATACACACCTGGCAGGATCCTGATACACTGTGAAACCCCATACACACCTGGCAGGATCCTGATACACTGTGAAACCCATACACACCTGGCAGGATCCTGATACACTGTGAAACCCCCAAACACCTGGTAGGATTGTGGTATGTGTGGAGTCTCAAACACAGCTGACAGGATCCTGATACACTGTGAAACCACATACACACCTGGCAGGATTCTCGTACGCAGTGGAGTCTCATACACACCTGGCAGGATAGTGATGTTACAGCTTGTCCCAAGCGCCCTTGGCTCGGTTGTGACACCCTGTGAATCCCAATAGAAACCTCATGTGCTGCGCAGATGCTCTGGTCTCACCAGTAAAGAGCAGTGCCTAGAGCCAGATGTCAACGGTTACCTCTAGAAATCTGACCCGCCATAAACTGTCGGGAAAGAGTTGGATCAATTCGAACAATACAATGTTACCCTTTCACAGCACAGAATGAGATGTCAGAAAATGTTCGATCTTATATCAGAAGATTGTATTGATGTTGGAAGATGTGCAGGTGTTCACACAATAGAACTTTAATCTGTGAAGAAATGTGAGGAGAAGACAATGTTCAGGGTGACGGTGAAGTTATTGGCTATCTTCCTAATGGTTGTGAAAGAGAGAATCTTATTCTGCTCAAAGAATAGTCCTATAATTCAGGAGTCTTTTTAGACCCAGTGTAATAACTAACGGAAACACATTTGTAATTTCCTAAACCTGCGTTATAGAAAACTATGACCAAAATGAAACAACTGAGGATAATTATTGGTAGAACAGTTAAACTGAAATGTGAATGTTTTCTGCTCTAACATTACACTGAGTGAAGTAACAGCAAATCCCGTGTGAATAAAGGAATAAGAGAAAATCTGAAACTAAAAAAAATGCATATAAACAAAGGATATGATGAAAAAATGGAATAAAGAAGCATTAGGAAAGAAGTCAAAAAACAAACAGGGTGCAAAGGAAACTGCAACTTTGAATTATTAAGGAATATAAAAATAATTTGTAAATTATTGTACAGACACATCAATAACAAAGAAAAATTAGGGTGCCATCATTCGAGATCAGCCGATCTTGTTGCCACAGTATTTATGTGGCAGGTCCAGTTAAGTTTCTGGTCAATGGAAACCCCCAAGCTATTGATGGTAGTGGATTCGGCGATGTTAATGCCGTTGAATGTCATGGGGCAATAGTTAGACACTCTCTTGTTGGAGATGTTAATTGCCCGGCACTTGTGTGGCGGAAATGCTATTTGCCACTTATCGGCCCAATTTTGAATGTCGTCAAGGCCTTGCTGCATGCGGGCATGGACTGCTTCATTATCTATAGAGTTGCGAATGGAACTGAACACTCTGCAATCATCGGCGAACATCCCCATTTCTGATCTTATGATGGAGGGAAGGTCATTGCTGGAACAGCTGGAGATGGTTGGGCCTAGGACACTGCCCTGAGGAACTCCTGCAGCGATGTCCTGGGGCTGAGATTGTTGGCCTCTAACAACCACAACCATCTTCCTTTGTGCTAGGTATGACTTCAGCCAGTGGGGCATGATAGACAAGACATTAGGTGAAGTGATCAAAAATGATATCAAAACATTTCAGATGAAGAGGGGGAGTTAAATTATAAACTATTCAACCTCATAGAGGATAAAACCACAGGTCCGAATGATGGCATCTGCGCATAAATGTTAGGGAAGAGATAGCTGAGGCACAATTACTGATTAGAATTGAGCACAGTTCCAGCTGACTGACGAACAGCTAATGTGATTCCTATATTTAACAGAAGCGAGATAGTACAAACCCAGACAACTGTAGACCAATTAGCTTAGCGTCGGCTGTAGGAAAGATAATGGAATCCTTACACAAAAATTTAATAGAAATCCTCCAGAAACTGAGAATATAATAGAGTAGTCAACATGGATTTCAAAAGGGAAGCTCATGCTTGACCAAACTTATTCTTTGAAGAAATAGCAGAAAGTCTAGACTCGGGTAATGTAGTAGACTTAAAACATTTATATTTTCAAGAGGCCTTCGATACGGTAACTTTTATTAGACTCATGACTGAGATCAGAACATGTGGAGTCAGGGAACAAGTAGCAGAATGGTTAGCAAGCTATCTGCTGAATAGAAAACAGAGTAGGGATTAAAGGTAGTTACTGGACTGGCGAAAGGTGGAAAGTGGTGTTCCACAGGGATCGGTGCTGAGACCATTGCTGTTCACCATTTACATAAACAATTTGGACTGTGGAATCGTATATACAATTCCAAAATTGGTGCCTAACTCTAACTTGGAGGTTGTAATTAATAGAGGAGGGCTTTGACAAAATGCAGGAAGAAATTAATAAACTTGCAGAATGCATGTATAATTGGCAAATATATTTCAGTATACATATGTGTGAGGTGGCACATTTTGTTAGGATGAATAAGGAGGCCACATATTCCTTGGAAGACAAGTGTCTAAATGGTGTATAGGAGCAGGGGGATCAAAAGCAAACAAAGCGCTAGGGTTAATTTCTAGAGAGACAGAATTAAAAAGCAGAGTAGTTATGTTAAGCTTGTATCGAACCTTGGTTAGACAATGCTTTGAGTACTGTGAGCTGTTGTGGTCTCCATATTATAAAAACGATATAGAGACACTGGAGAAGGAGCAAGAAGTATGTATGAGGATGATAACAGAACTGAATGTATATACATATCAGTAAAGATTGAATAGGCTGGTGCTCTTTACTCTAGTGAAGAAAATAATGAAGTGTTACCTGATAGATGTCTTTAAGATTATGAAAGAGTCTGATAGGGTAACATAACTTCTCTGCATTTCAATTCTATCCCTGTAGAAATTAAAGCCAGAGCTTAGCTTGCTTTTTAATGGCCATTATTAGCCTGCATCGCTGCTTTTAGTGATTTGTATACATATACCCCTAGATCCATCTGCTCCTATACCCCATTTAGACACTTGTCTTCATGTAATTAAAAATAAGATAATCATTAATAAATTCAATAGGAAATTCAGGAGAAACTTCTTTACCCAGAGCGTGGTTAGAATGTGGAACTCGCTACCACTAGGTGTAGTTACGATGACCAGCATAGGGGAAACTAGATAGACACATGAGGGGAAAATAAATAGAAGGGTATGTGGATGGAGTTAGATGAAGAAAGGAGGGAGGAGGCACCTGTTGTGGCGAATGGCCGGTTTCTGTGCTGTAAAAACTATGTCATACTATGAAGTGGGCAATAGTTCTAATTCTAGTTGGTGATATGACAGGCCTAATATAAAAACACGTTCAATGAATCTATGTGTAAAACTGCTCAAAAATTGTTTGCAATTTCTGAAAAACAACATAACTGGAGAATGATTAGGACTGTAAGGCCATTTGGCAAAAAAGCCTGTCCCAGTTACAGAGATGAGCCCACTTATCCCTCTTCAGTGGAGAATGAGGTGGTTCAAGTGGAGCAAGTGTCAGTAGGAGAACAATTAGGGAACAGTGATCATAGTTTCATAAGGTGTAGATTAGCTATGGAAACGACAGGGAGCAAACTAGAGTAAAAATACTTAATTGGAGAAGGCCAATTTCAGTGGATTGAGGATGGATCTGGTCCGGGCATTTTGGAATCAAAGACTGGCAGGCAAAACTGTAATTATACAATGGGCTGCCTTTAAAGAGGAGATGGTTTGGGTAGAGTCGAGATACTTTCCCATAAGGAGGAAAGTTAGGGCAACCAAAGCCAGAGCTCCCTGGATGACGAAAGAGATAGAGAGCAAGATGGCAGATGTCAGGTTGAGAATACCAGTGAGAACCAGGCTGAATATGGACAGATCAGAGAGGAAGTGAAAAATAAAATAAGAGGGGAAAAGAGAGAGTATGAAAATAGATTGGCAGCTAACATAAAAGGAAATCCAGAAGTCTTCTATAGGCAAATAAATAGAAAAGGGTAGTCAGGGGTGGGTCCAATAAGGGACCAAGGCGCATGGAGGCAGAGGACATGGCTAATGTACAAATGAGTGCTTTTTCCTCTTTCTTTACCAAGGAAGATTATGCTGCCAAAGTCATAGTGAAAGAAGAGGTAGTTGAGATACTGGATGGGATAAAAATTGTTAGAGGAGGTACTAGAAAGGCTGTCTGTACTGAAACTAGAAAAGTCACCAGAAGCACATGGGATGCATCCTAGGTTACTGAGGGAGGTAATGGTGGAAATTGCGGAGGTACTGGCCATAATCTTCCAATCCTCCTTAGATACGGGGCTGGTGCCAGAGGACTGGAGAATTGCAAATGTTACACCCTTGTTCAAATAAGGTTGTAAGAATAAACCCAGCAACTACAGGCCAGTCAGTTTAAACACGGTAGTGGGGAGGCTTTTAGAAACGATACACTGGGACAAAATTAACAGTCACTTGGACAAGTGTGGATTAATTAAGGAAAGACAGAACGGATTTGTTAAAGGCAAATGGTGTTTAACTAAATTGATTGAGTTTTTTGATGAGGTAACCGAGAGGGTTGATAAGGGAAATACGGTTGATGTGGTATACAAGGACTTTCAAAAGGCGTTCGATAAAGTGCCACATAATAGGCTTGCCAGCAAAGTAGAAGCCCATGGGGGAAAAAGGGACAGTGACAGCTTGGATACGAAATTGGCTAAGTGACAGGAAACAGAGAGTAGTGGTGAACGTTTGTTTTTCGAACTGGAGGAAGTTATACAGTGTTGTTCACCAGAGGTCGGTACTAGGACCACTGCTTTTCTTGATATATATTAATGACTTGGACTTTGGTATACAGGGCACAATTGCAAAATTTTCAGATGAAACAAAACTTGGAACTATAGTGAACAGTGAGGGGATAGTGGTAGACTTCATGATGAAATAGACAGGCTTGTGGAATGGACAGACAAGTGGCAGATGAAATTTAATGCAGAAAAGTGCGATGGGATACATTTTGGTAAGAAGAACAAGGATGGGAAATATAAACTAAACGGGGTACATGAACAGAGAGACATGGGGTTCTATGTGAAAAAATCATTGAATGTGGCAGGAGAGGTTGAGAAAGCGGTTAAAAACACATACGGGATCCTGGGCTTCATAAATAGAGGCATAGAGTACAAAAGCAAGGAAGTTATGATGAACCTTTATAAAACACTGGTTCGGCCTCAACTGGATATTGAGTCCAATTCTGGGCCCCGCACTTTAGGAAGGATGTGAAGGCCTTGGGGAGGCTGCAGAAAAGATTTACAAGAATGGTTCCAGGGATGAGGGACTTCAGTTACGTGGAGAGACTGGAGAAGCTGGGGTTGTTCTCCTTAGAGCAGAGAAGATTGAGAGGAGATTTGATAGAGGTGTTAGAAATC
Source organism: Squalus acanthias (assembly GCA_030390025.1). Taxonomy (NCBI): domain Eukaryota; kingdom Metazoa; phylum Chordata; class Chondrichthyes; order Squaliformes; family Squalidae; genus Squalus; species Squalus acanthias. The sequence goes on from CM059452.1 coordinate 215,247, forward strand.
ATGAGGACCCTAGACAGAGTAGATAGAGAAAAACTGTTCCCATTGGCGGAAGGATCGAGAACCAGAGGACACAGATTTAAGGTGATTGGCGGAAGAACCAAAGGCGACATGAGGACAAATGTTTTTACGCAGCAAGTGGTCAGGATCTGGAATGCACTGCCTGAAAGGAGCTGGAGGCAGACTCGATGGTGCCTTTCAAAAGGGAGTTGGATAAGTACCTGAAGGAAAACAAAATGCAGGGCTACGGGGAAAGGGTGGGGGAGTGGGACTAGCTGAAGCGCTCTTGCAGAGAGCCGGCGCAGGCTCGACTAGCCGAATGGCCACCTTCTGTGCTGTAACCGTTCTGTGATTCTATCCACAGAAACACGTTCAATTGTCTCCAGTTCCCATTTACACTGCCCCTTTCGTGTCCTTCCCTGGTAACTTGTCCCTCAGTCTATTACACTTTGGGTGAAAATAATGTCCTGATTTTCCCTTCTTAATTCTCATTTGTAATTGTCTGCATCAGTAATTATTTTGTTAATTGAGCGCCTGTTTCCTGCACTAATGTTGTGAATTGCATTTAAACGTTGCAATACCTTAGTCTCATGCCCAATGAAAATACATCCAACCCCTCAACCTAAACTCCAATATCTTGCATCATCTTTGATTGCCATCCGTACGTTCAGAATGACTGTAAACTTCACCTGTGATCAGGTGGCTATTAAAATGCAGGTAATACCCCAGGTAACCTGCCCGAGTCCGAAGAAAACAGCAACTCTTGCCTATTCACCACCTGTCTCTCTCACTACACACAATACACCAGATAATCTGCTCAAATCTTGATGCAGTAACAGTGGGATAGCTATTTAGAGATGGTGAGGTTGAGGGAGGGAATTCCGGAGCTGACGGCCTAAGAAGCTAAAGGGACGGGCACCAAAGGTGGAGCGTTGAAAATCGGAGATGGTCAAGAGGCCAGAATTGCTGGAGGGAAGAGGTTTGAGTGTTGTAGGGCTGGAGGACGTTACAAAGATAGGGAGGGGCGACACAATGGAATGTTTTGAAAACAAATGTGAGAAATTTTAAATCGAGCTGTTGCCGGACCAGGAGCCATTGTCGGTCAGTGAGCAGAGAGGTGATGGGTGAACGGGACTTGGTGCGAGTTAGGATATGGACAGCAGCATGGGCTGAGCTCAAGTATACGGAGGGTGCAAGGTGGGAGGCTGAAAGTAGACGATGGAATAGTCGTGTCTCGAGGTAACAAAGGCAAGGATGAGGGTTCCAGCACCACATGAGCTGAGGCAGGGACGGAGACGGGCGATATTACAGAGATAGAATGGGGCACTCGGTGATGGCGAGGATATCGGTCAGAAGCTCAGATAAGGGTCAAATAGGATGCCGAATAGCACTTCTGTCCATTCACAGTCTGTCCGTCTCCCAGTACACACAATACTCCAGATAACCTGCCCAGGGCCTGATAATAACAGTGGAACTCCTGACCTTTCACAGTATATCCCGCTCCTACTGATATCCAATGCCCTTTTCGCCATCCCTGCATAAAATAAGCAGCACTGACGATTTCAAAGATTGATCAACTAGAAACTTTACAGCCATATAAACAGGATCATGTGTGGATTTGTAATGAGATGTCTATAGTACAGGGCTCTCCCGACATATTAACCATCAGAGGGAAAATATCACCTTTATAGAAATCTCCATGTTGAGTAAATATTAGAAGCGTGAGGTTTTGAAACTTTTCTGTGAATTTTGGTTATCAAACGCGTTTCTCATTCATGTGATTATAATTACCTCTACACGCCTTTAATTAAGCTGTGGACTAAATCGTGCCACGGTTTACTGCATAAAATTGTTATTTCGAAATTGTTTTTATATCATTACAACTAACATTGAGAACCACTTTCTCTCTGATCTAATTGAAGATGTTCAACAGAAACACAAGGAAACACTCCGGGTACAAACTGAAACACTGAGAGTGAACACTATCCTAATAAAGGAGAAGGTTAAGGTTTTCCAGCTGGTTGATCGATACGCTGAGCTAACGGTCATTTCTACTGTTCGAGATCGGACACTTGTAGAACATGAACTGCTGGCAAGAGGCCGAGACCATGAAGAGTGGAGAAAGAAAGATCTCCGGAGAGAGCTGGAAAAAATCCGAACTGATCAATTGTTCCAGAGCAGTTTTTCCCAGAGAAAGTCCAAATCTGGGAGTTCAGGAGCAGTGAGCGGAGTCCCAGGGATTGGAAAAACAACAATGGTACAAAAGATTATTCATGACTGGGCCACTGGGAAAATATACCCACACTTTCAATTTGTTTTCAGTTTTAAATTCCGCGATTTGAACGCTCTTAACTGTAGAATAAACCTGAGGAATCTGATACTGGATCTGTATCCTTACTTTGGGAATATTCTGGGAGAGCTCTGGAAGAACCCAGAGGGATTGCTGTTTATATTCGATGGTTTGGATGAATTCAAGGACAGCATCGATTTTGCTGACAATCGGAGAAATACAGAACCTCAGCACATGTGCACAGATCCCGAAGACTGGTGTGAAGTGTCTGACATTGTGTACAGTTTAATACAGCACAAGCTGCTCCCAGGATGTTCAGTGCTAGTTACCAGCCGCCCCACTGCATTACATTTATTGGAAAAGGCTGAGATCAGTGTCTGGGCTGAAATCCTGGGATTTGTTGGTGAAGAACGGAAGGAATATTTCAACAAGTTTTTTGAAGATCAGACGGTGGCAGCAGCTGTTTTCAAACACGTGGAGGAGAACGAGATCCTGTACACCATGAGCTACAACCCTTCCTACTGCTGGATCCTCGGTCTGTCACTGGGCCCCTTCTTTACACAAAGAGACAGGAATCAGCAGCGAGTTCCCAGACCATCACCCAACTATATTCCTACTATATCTACAACATTCTGAAAAACCATGGCCGAGAGATTGAAAGCCCCCGTGATGTGTTACTGAAGCTTGGTGAGATGGCCTTCACAGGAGTCTCCGAGAAGAAGATTGTGTTTAGAAATGGAGATTTGATCAAGTACAATCTGCAACCTTCCCAGTTCCTGTCTGGGTTCATGATGGAACTTTTGGAGAGAGATGAATCTGTCCAGAGCGTGGTGTACACATTCCCGCACCTCACCATCCAAGAGTTTGTAGCCGCACTCGCACAATTCCTGACTCCAGATCCTGGGGACATCCTGAAACTCCTCAGAGAAGCCCACAGCAAGGAAGATGGGCGATTTGAGATATTTCTCCGTTTTGTTGCTGGTCTCTCCTCCCCACAGGCAGCTCGGCCCCTGGAGGAGTTTCTGGGTCGATTTCTTCATCAAACCACCTGCCGAGTGATTGACTGGGTGAAGGAGAAGGTTGAAGGACAGATTGGAACACAGAGAGTGAAACTGGGAAAAGGAACCTCCTGAACACATTCCACTACCTGTTTGAGTCTCAGAATAAAGCACTGGCTCGGAACACAGTGGGATCTGTGGAATCACTTACATTTAGTGGATTGACATTGACCCCGATTGACTGTGCGGTCCTGTCTCACGTCATTGGACTCTGTGATACAATAGAAATCCTCGATCTACAGAGCTGCAACATTCAGTGTGAGGGACTCCAGCGGCTGGGACCCGTACTGCACAAATGCCGGGAGTTGAGGTAACTGCTTATTTGTCTCTGACTGTTGGGCGAATTGTAGATCAGTCACGGATTGTGTTGTTGCTCCGTAATGTAGGGAAACAAACAGTTCAGTTAAACCAGGGAGAAGCAGATTCAACACCAATATGTCCAATAATAAGAGGATCAGTTAGTAATTCCCTAAGGACTGGAGAATCTAAAATGGATCCTTATGAACAAGTAGGGATTTTACAGTCTTTATCGGATCAGCAAATACAGGTCACTGAGAGTCTGATAATTTAATTACAATAAATCATATTTAATAAGGCTGGACAGCAGAATGTAAATATAAAATATAATCCGGCAGTAAAGATAAAATTAATTTAAAATATTTTCCACATCCACCATTTCAACTGGGAACAGGAGAGAAACCCGAGTTTAAATCACTAACAGTTCGATATTTACTCCAAAACCGTGCAGGGTGTGTCTTGTCGAGGGGGTAGTTTCCTGGATTGGGAATATTGGGGAATCGGGATTTCTTTCAGCTGTTAATGTTTACAATTATTCACAGTCCTGAACATTGAGTAAAGATTGATATTCAGGATCTTAAACCTGCCGGTGAAAAGGTTCCAATCTAACCGGAGTACAGACACACACCGGCCAGCGGTGGGGCCTCGCACACAGCGGGCGGCTCCTGGGTAAACCGGGGGCAGTGAATCCGGGAATTCCCCATAATCCGCCCCCTGTGAGTGAGGCCCCGCTCGGGGAGGGAACTTCCGAAAATTCCCCAATAACTGTCGGGCCAGTTACACCTGAAATAAATGTAGAGCCGGTTTAATGGGAATAAAGTGAGAGACTCCCCTCCCCTATAAACTAGGAGCACAGGGACATTTAAAACTTGTAACGGGACAGAATAAACTCTATTGCTTCTATTGACAAACATTCACTATAAGCCCTCTGACTCCCACAGCTACCTGGAATACACTTCCTCCCACCTCGCTTCCTGTAAGGACCCTGGTCCATTCTCCCAGTTTTTCCGTCACTGCCGCATCTGCTCTGACAACGCCACGTTCCATACTAGTGCTTCCGACATGTCTTCCTTTTTCCTCAATGGAGGATTCCCCTCTCCCGTGGTGACACGGCTCTTGACCGTGTCCGTTCTAGTTCCCGCACTTCTGCTCTCACCCCTGCCCTTCCCTCCCAGAACCACGATAGGTTTCTCCTTGTCCTCACCTTTCACCCCACCAGCCTCCGCATTCAATGGATCATCCTCCGCCATTTCCGCCACCTCCAGCGTGATCCCTCCCCCGAACACATCTTCCCCTCACCTCCCCATTCAGCATTCCGAAGGGACCGCTCCCTCCAAGTCACCCTGGTCCACTCCTCAATCACCTCCAACACCCCTACCCCTTCCCACGGCACCTTCCCGTGCAAGCGCAGGAGATGCTACACCTGCCCTTTTACCACTTCCCTTCCCACTGTCCAGGGCCCCAAACACTCCTTCCAGGTAAAACAGTGATTTACTTGTTGTACTTGCAATTTAGTATACTGTATTCGCTGCTCAGGATGTGGTCTCCTCTACATTGGGGAGACCAAACGCAGATTGGGTGACCGCTTTGTGGAACACCTCCGCTCAGTCCGTAAGTGTGACCCCGAGCTTCTGGTCGCCTATCGCTTTAATTCTCTGCTCCACTCCCACTCTGATCTCTGTATTCTCGGCCTCTTACACTCTTCCAACAAAGTACAACATAAGATCGAGGAACAGCACCTCATCTTTCAATTAGGCACTTTACAGCCTTCTGGACTCAACATCGAGTTCAACAATTTCAGACTATAAACTCGGCCCCTATTTTATTTTTTTCATTATTGTTTTTCCTTTTCCCTTGTTTTTCCCTCGCATGACAGCTGTTGATGACTTTGCCATTGCCATTCGCACCTCATCTAGACTCATGTTTTGATTTTTAACTTGTCCCATTACCAGCTCCTTTTGCTTGCACCATCATCCCTTTTGTCTTTTAATCTCTCCTGTCTTCCACCCTATCACAGACCTTCCCTTTTGTTCTTTCCTCCGCTCCCCCCACCTTTCCCTGCCCCTAAACTTGCTTAAAAATCTGTTACATCTGTAACTTTTTCCAGTTCTGACGAAGGGTCCTCGACCTGAAACATTAACTCTGTTTCTCTCTCTATAGATGCTGCCTGACTTGCTGGGAATTGCCAGCATTTCCTGTTTTTATTTCAGCATAAATTATCCGTGTTATATAAAATCCGGGGGGACTGATTTTACAGCAGCAGTTAGCGCCGTTTCACAATATAACTCACCCCGAGATATTATACAGATTAATATAATGCACAGAGTATAAAGTACAGGGAATCACCGCTTTTTCATTTAGTTCTGGGAAAATCACCCCATTCCCATAAAATCAGGGAATTAAGGAGCAGCAGAAATGAGACAAGTTTCTCCAAACATGACGAGGCCGAACACTGAGCTCCAGGAGGGTAATTCTGATCATGAGGGAATGAGACCGGACTGAGGGACACCCGACCCGAAACCTACCCCACCCGGCCCGCCTCCGACCCCGGCCCCACCAGACCCTCCACCGACCCCGGCCCCACCCGGCCCGCCACCGACCCCGGCCCCACCCGACCCCGACCCCGGCCCCACCCGACACGCCACCGACCCCGGCCCCACCCGACCCAACCCCGGCCCCGGCTCCACACGACCCGAACCCGGCCCCACACGACCCGCCACCCACCCTGGCCCCACCCGGCCCGACTCCGCCCCCCCCCCGACACGCCTCCGACCCCGGCCCGACCCGACCCCGACACCACCCGAGCCGCCCATGCCCGACCCGACCCCGACGCTGCACCGACCCTGGCCCCACCCGATCCGCCCCCGACCCCGCCCCACCCGACCCGCCTCTGACCCCGGCCCCACCCGGCCCGTCACCGCACACCCCCCGACACGCCTCCGACCACGGCCCGACCCGACCCGACACCACCCGAGCCGCCCCGGCCCCACCCGACCCTCCACCGACCGTGGCCCCACCCGACCCGCCACCGACCCCGGCCCCACCCGACCCGCCACCGACCCCGGCCCCACCCGACCCACCACCGACCCCGGCCCCACCCGACCCGCCACCGACCCCGGCCCCACCCGACCCGCCACCGAACCCGGTCCCACCCGACCCGCCCAGGGGTGAAATCGCGGGGGGAACCGGATTATTAATACCCTGAAGTACTTTCAGTGTTTGCTGTAATATCCGAGAGAGAGAAATATATTAGATCCGGGCTTTGATTCAGTTTGTTTCTCTCTCTCTGTTTGTGTTTAGACTGAGTGACCATAAACTGGGAGATTCAGGAGTGAAACTAGTGTCTGCGGCTCTGAGGAACCCGGACTGTAAAATACAGAAACTGTGGTAAGTACCAGACTGTGTGAGATTGTGTTTATAATAACTGGATGTCTGACACTGAACATTATTATTAGTATCAGTAATAGTGTTATTAATAAACTCTGGGAATTGACTCTGATTCCTGTTATTTCTCTCTCTGATCCCCAGTCTACAGGATGTCGGTCTCACAGATTCTTGTGCCGAGGATCTCGCCTCCGCTCTCAGTACAAACCGCTCACTGACGGATCTGAACCTGAGTAATAATAAACTGGGAGATTCAGGAGTGAAACTAGTGTCTGCGGCTCTGAGGAACCCGGACTGTAAAATACAGAAACTGGAGTAAGTACCAGACTGTGTGAGATTGTGTTTATAATAACTGGATGTCTGACACTGAACATTATTATTAGTATCAGTAATAGTGTTATTAATAAACTCTGGGGATTGACTCTGATTCCTGTTATTTCTCTCTCTGATCCCCAGGCTGAGTGGTGTCGGTCTCACAGATTCTGGTGCCGAGGATCTCGCCTCCGCTCTCAGTACAATCCGCTCACTGACGGTTCTGTGCCTGAGTAATAATAAACTGGGAGATTCAGTAGTGAAACTAGTGTCTGCGGCTCTGAGGAACCCGGACTGTAAAATACAGAAACTGGAGTAAGTACCAGACTGTGTGAGATTGTGTTTATAATAACTGGATGTCTGACACTGAACATTATTGTTAGTATCAGTAATAGTGTTATTAATAAACTCTGGGGATTGACTCTGATTCCTGTTATTTCTCTCTCTGATCCCCAGGCTGGATTCTGTCGGTCTCACAGATTCTGGTGCCGAGGATCTCGCCTCCGCTCTCAGTACAATCCGCTCACTGACGGAGTCTGAACCTGAGCGGCAATAAACTGGGAGATTCAGGAGTGAAACTAGTGTCTGCGGCTCTGAGGAAGCCGGAATGTAAAATACAGAGACTGTGGTAAGTACCAGACTGTGTGAGATTGTGTTTATAATAACTGGATGTCTGACACTGAACATTATTATTAGTATCAGTAATAATGTTATTAATAAACTCTTGGGATTGACTCTGATTCCTGTTATTTCTCTCTCTGATCCCCAGGCTGAGAGCTGTCGGTCTCACAGATTCTGGTGCCGCGGATCTCGGCTCCGCTCTCAGTGCAAACCCCTCACTGACGGATCTGAACCTGAGTAATAATAAACTGGGAGATTCAGGAGTGAAACTAGTGTCTGCGGCTCTGAGGAACCCGGACTGTAAAATACAGAAACTGTGGTAAGTACCAGACTGTGTGAGATTGTGTTTATAATAACTGGATGTCTGACACTGAACATTATTATTAGTATCAGTAATAGTGTTATTAATAAACTCTGGGGATTGACTCTGATTCCTGTTATTTCTCTCTCTGATCCCCAGGCTGTATGGTGTCGGTCTCACAGATTCTGGTGCCGAGGATCTCGCCTCCGCTCTCAGTACAATCCGCTCACTGACGGATCTGGGGCCTGGGATTAAACTCCTTCACAGATCGATCTGTCCCCGCTCTCCGCCACCTCACACTGAACTGCCTGAGTCTGGAGCGGATCTGGTGAGTGTTTGTGTTAATGTTTAATGTAATAAATAAAATATCAATGGGATTCTGTCACTTTATGGGTAATATTTGTCTGTAATTATTATTGAAATATTAACCCCAGTCTCGCGGTTATTTACACTGATGTTCAATCTGTTTAATCTTTAATCTGTTTCAGGCTGAGTAACAATCGGTTCAGTTTCACCGGAAAGAAACAGCTGGAGTTACTGCGGGGAACAAGACCCGGATTGACAGTGTCCGTTAATTGAATTTAATTTAATTTAACGTTTTCCCGCTCGAGCTGACAGCGTCATCTCCCATTGTGATGTCAGAGGCCCAGCCACAGGGTCACGTGACTCAGCCGCTCCCAGGCTGCATCCCTTTCAAAATGGGTGTGAGAGTGTGAGTTTCTGCAAATTGCAGAGACTCTCTGTATGTAATTTTGATTTTAATCTTCCAACTCGGCAGTCATCCCTCTGCAGGCTAGCCAGGCTGTGAGCTTGTGTGTGACAAGGCAGGCTGGCAGGCAGAGAGAGAAATCAAGACAACATGCAGAATAAAATACTGAAAACTGTCTGTTTGCTTTTAAACTCCCAAACAGAGCAGAGCTATGAAATAAATCAACTTTCTTTCATTGCTGACAGTGATTTGTGGCGATTTTGCAGGCTGGCTGTTGTGTGTGTGTGTGTGTGTGTGTGTGTGTGTGTGAGTGTGTGACAGAGAGAAAGACAAACAGCAAAAGCTGGTGTGTATGCAGGGCTTGTCTGTGTTCAATTTATCTGCCGTGTGCATTGGTACTGCAGCTCATGTCTGAAAAAAACAGAAAGTATATACCATTAGATCATACTGATTTAATTCCAGACTACGCTGTGGTGGGATCTTACTTTGCCTTTCATTCAAAAATTTTGTAAAAAGCAAATCTGCATGTATACATCAAGCCATTTGATATTTTACTGGACTGGACTTTATTGGGGCCTGCTTCTGGGGAAGGTGGGACTTGCACAAGTCGGACGGTTTGCACCTGAACCAGAGTGGGACAAATATCCTTCCGGGGAGGTTTGCTAGCACTGTTGGGGGGAGCGGGGGGGGGGGGGGTTTAAACTAACTTGGCAGGGGAATGGGATTCAGAGTGGAGCTACAATAGGGGGTGATGTACAGTCAAATATAGAGAAAAAAACAAGTCAGCTTGGAAGACAGGGCAAACATGTAAGAGCAAGGCTGGAAGGCATCTATTTTAATGCAAGGAGTCTAACGAATAAGGTGGATGAACTGAAGGTGTTGATAAACACATGGGAGTATGATATTGTTGCTATCACGGAGACATGGTTGAGGGAGAGGCAAGACTGGCAGCTCAATATTCCAGGGTACAGAATCTTCAGGCGAGACAGAGGGGGAGGTATAAGAGGAGGGGGTGCCGTAATATTAATTAAGGAATTAATTACTGCCATAAGGAGGGATGATATATTAGCAGGTTCCTCCAATTAGGCTATATGGGTGGAGCTTAAAAACAAAAAGGGGGCAAGCACGTTGCTGGGAGCGTACTATAGGCCCCCAAACAGTCAGGGGGAGATAGAGGAACAGATATGTAGGCAAATCTCAGAGAAATGTGCAAATAATAGGGTAATAATAATGGGGGATTTCAACTTCCCCAATATTAACTGGGATAGTCAGGGTGTGAAAGGCTTAGAGGGTTCAAAATTCTTAAAGTGCGTCCAGGAGAGCTTTTTGAGCCAGCATGTAGAAAGTCCTACAAGAGAGGGGGCGGTACTGGACCTAATTCTAGGGAATGTGGCCGGCCAAGTGGAAGAAGTGCTAGTAGGTGAGCACTTTGGTGACAGTGACCATAATACGGTGAGATTTAAGGTGGTCATGGAAAAGGAGAGGAATGGGGCGGAAATAAAGGTTCTAAATTGGGGGAATGCCGATTTTAATAGGATAAGGCAGGATCTGGCCAAAATTGACTGGGATAAGCTGCTTGTAGGAAAATCCGCATCGGAGCAATGGGATTCTTTCAGAAGGGAGATTGAGATCATACAATGGCAGCATGTTCCTGTAAAGGTCAAGGGTGGTTCCAAAAACCGCAGGGAATCTTGGATGTCAGGGGATATACGAGAATGGATCAGGAAAAAAAGGAGGGCTTTTGGCAGATACAAAATGCTAAAGACGGAGGAAGCACTAGAGGAGTACAAAAAGTGCAGGGGGATACTTAAAAAAGAAATTAGGAGATCAAAGAGGGGCCATGAAATAAAACTGGCGAGCAAAATAAAGGAAAATCCTAAGATGTTTTATAAGTATATTAAGGGTAAGTGGATAACTAGGGAAAAAATAGGGCCCATTAGGGACAAAAGTGGCAATCTGTGTGTGGAGCCGGAAGATGTCGGTGGGGTTCTAAATGATTTTTTTGCATCTGTTTTCACTATGGAGAAGGACGATGCAGACATAAAATTAGGGCAGGGGGACTGTGATATACTCGAACATTTTAACATCGAGAGGGAGGAGGTATTGGCGGTTTTAGCAGGTCTGAAAATGGATAAATCCCCAGGTCCAGACGAAATGTATCCCAGGCTGCTGTGTGAGGCAAAGGAGGAGATGGCGGGGGCTCTAACACACATATTCAGAACCTCTCTGGCCACAGGGGATGTGCCAGAGGACTGGAGAACCGCTAATGTAGTACCATTATTCAAGAAAGGGAGTAGGGAAAAACCGGGGAACTACAGGCCAGTGAGCCTAACATCAGTGGTAGGAATATTATTTGAAAAAATTCTGAGGGACAAAATCGGTCTACACTTGGAGAGGCAAGGATTAATCAGGGTTAGCCAACATGGCTTTGTCAAGGGAAGATCATGTCTGAATAATTTGATTGAATTTTTTGAGGGGCTGACTAGATGTCTGGATGAGGGTAACGCAGTGGATGTGGTATACATGGATTTCAGTAAGGCCTTCGATAAAGTCCCGCACAGGAGACTGGTCAAGAAAGTAAGAGCCCATGGAATCCAGGGTGCCTTGGCACATTGGATACAAAACTGGCTCAGTGGCAGAAGGCAGAGGGTGATGGTCGAAGGTTGTTTTTGTGACTGGAAGCCTGTGGCCAGTGGGGTACCACAGGGATCGGTGCTGGGTCCCTTGCTGTTTGTGGTCTACATTAACGACTTGGATATGAATGTAAAAGGTATGATCAGTAAGTTCGCGGATGATACAAAAATTGGTAGGGTGGTAAATAGCGAGGAGGGTAGCCTCAGTCTGCAGGACGATATAGATGGGTTGGTCAGATGGGCGGAACAGTGGCAAATTGAATTTAATCCGGAAAAGTGCGAGGTGATGCACTTTGGAGGGACTAACAAGGCAAGGGATTACACAATGAATGGTAAGACCCTAGGCAAGATGGAGGGTCAGAGGGATCTTGATGTGCAAGTACACAGATCCTTGAAGGCGGCGGAACAGGTGGATAAGGTGGTAAAAAAGGCATATGGGATACTTGCATTCATTAGCCGAGGCATAGAATATAAGAGCAAGGAGGTTAAGATGGAGCTGTATAAAACACTGGTTAGGCCACATCTGGAATACTGTGTGCAGTTCTGGTCGCCATACTACAGGAAGGATGTGATCTCTTTAGAGAGGGTGCAGAGGAGATTCACCAGGATGTTACCCGGGCTGGAGTGCTTCAGCTATGAAGAGAGACTGGGCAGATTGGGTTTGTTTTCCTTTGAGCAGAGGAGGCTGAGGGGAGACATGATTGAGGTGTACAAAATTATGAGGGGCATAGATAGGATGGATACTAAGGAGCTTTTTCCCTTAGTAGAGGGGTCTATAACAAGGGTAATTTTTGATAAAGCAGTTCGGGAGCATTTAAACTAGTATGGCAGGGGGCTAGAAACCTATGTAGTGAAATAGAGGAAAGTGAAAGGCAGACAGAAATAAATGGTAAAAGGGTGAGGAACAAAAAACAAAGGGCCAAACCAATTCATAAAAAATGTGAGCATAAAAAAAGCCTGAGGGTTTTATACCTTAATGCGAGAAGCATCAGGAACAAGGTAGATGAATTAGCTGTGGAAATAGAGGTTAATAATTATGATCTAATTGGGATTACGGAAACATGGTTGCAGGGTGAGCAGGGCTGGGAGCTTAACATACAAGGGTATTCAGTATTTAGGAAGGATCGACAAAAAAGAAAGGGAGGAGGGGTAGCATTGCTGGTAAAAGAAGGGATAAATGCAATTGAAAGGAAGGATATTAACTCAGTTAATACAGAATCTATATGGGTGGAGCTAAGAAATAGCGAGGGGCGAAAAACATTAATAGGAGTGGTATATAGGCCTCCAAATAGTAAAATAGAGGTTGGGGAGGGCATCACGAGGGAAATTAGAGAAGCGTGCAATAAGAGCACAGCTGTCATCATAGGTGACTTTAACTTACATATAGATTGGAATAGCCTAATCAGTAAAAATAATGAGGAGGAGGAATTCCTTGAGTGTTTAAGGGATGGTTATCTGGATCAATATGTCGAGGAACCAACTCGGGAACAGGCTATATTGGACTGGGTACTGTGCAATGAGAAGGGACTAATTAGTAATCTTGTTGTACGGGGACCCTTGGGTCAGAGCGATCATAACATGATCGATTTCTCACTCGAAATGGAGAGCGAAGAAATTGACTCAGATACTAAGGTCCTGAATTTAAACAAGGGGAATTATGATGCCATTAGACGGGAACTGAGTAGGTCTGATTGGACAACGTTCCTGGGAGGACTGGAGGTAGATAAACAATGGCAAGCATTTAAAGGTAGAATGACAAAATTGCAAAAATTGTTTATACCAATCTGGCATAAAAGGAAATCTAAAAAGGTGACTCAACCGTGGATAACAGGGGAAATTAGAGACAGCATAAAATCCAAAGATAGGGCGTATAAATTAGCCCAAAAAAGCGCCAGAGCGGAAGATTGGGAACAGTTTAAGATAGAGCAAAGGAGGACAAAGGGCTTAATCAAGAGGGGCAAAATAGCTTACGAAAGCAAGCTGGCGGAAAATATAAAAACTAACTCCAAAAGCTTTTATAAGTATATCAAGAGGAAAAGACTGGTGAAAACCAAAGTTGGCCCATTGCAGTCAGATACGGGGGAATATATAACGGGAAATAAAGAAATGGCAGACCAACTAAATGCATACTTTGGGTCAGTCTTTACGAAGGAAGACACAAAAAACCTCCCTGGGATATCGGGAAAAATAGGGACATTTGCAAAGGAGGAACTGACGCAAGTCAATATCTCTAAGGATATGGTGTTAAGGAAGCTAAAGGGATTGAAGGCGGACAAATCCCCAGGGCCTGATAACATGCATCCTAGGGTGCTGAAGGAGGTGGCCCTAGAGATAGCGGATGCACTAAGTATGATTTTTCAGAATTCATTAGACTCGGGAACAGTGCCCATGGATTGGAGGGTAGCTAACGTTACCCCACTATTCAAAAAGGGGGGTAGGGAAAAAGCAGGTAATTACAGACCTGTAAGCCTTACATCAGTTGTGGGCAAAATGCTGGAGTCCATCATTAAGGATGAAATAGCGGAGCACTTAGCAAATGGGGACAGGATAGGACAGAGTCAACATGGATTTACAAAGGGTAAATCGTGCTTGACTAATCTATTGGAATTTTTTGAGGGAGTAACTGGTAAAATAGATGGGGGAGAGCCAGTAGATGTGGTGTACCTGGACTTCCAAAAGGCCTTCGATAAGGTCCCACATAAAAGATTAGCAGGGAAAATTGAAGCTCATGGGATAAATGGGAAAGTATTGACGTGGATAGAGAACTGGCTGTCAGATAGAAAACAGAGAGTTGGAATAAACGGCTCATTTTCTGAATGGCTGGCAGTAACAAGTGGGGTACCACAGGGATCTGTCCTGGGTCCCCAGCTGTTCACAATTTACATTAATGACCTGGATCAGGGAGTCGGATGCAGCATTTCCAAATTTGCAGACGACACTAAACTAGGAGGAGGGGTGGGCTCAGAGGAGGAGACCAGGAAGCTCCAGAGCGATTTGGACAGACTGGGTGATTGGGCGGATAAATGGCAGATGCACTATAATGTGGACAAGTGCGAAGTTATCCACCTTGGGTGCAGGAACGGGAGGGCAAATTATTATTTAAATGGCAATAAATTGGGAGAGGGGGAAGTACAGAGAGACCTGGGTGTTCTTGTACACCAGTCACTGAAGGCGAGCATGCAGGTGCAACAGGCGATCAAGAAGGCAAACGGTATGCTGGCCTTCATAGCAAAAGGGTTGGAATACAGGAACAGGGATACCTTGCTGCAGCTGTACAGGGCACTGGTGAGACCACAGCTCGAGTACTGTGTACAGTTTTGGTCGCCTCATCTGAGGAAAGATGTTCTTGCCATGGAGGGGGTGCAGCGGCGATTCACCAGGCTGATACCAGGAATGGCGGGATTGACCTATGAGGAGAGACTATGTAGTTTAGGGATGTACACACTGGAGTTTAGAAGATTGAGAGGGGACCTCATAGAAGTGTATAAAATTCTGACAGGTCTAGACAGACTAGATGCAGAAGGAATGTTTCCCTTGGCGGGTGAGAACAGAACTAGAGGACATAATTTAAGGATAAGGGCTAAACCATTTAGGACAGAAATGAGGGGGAATTTCTTCACTCAGAGGGTGGTGAACCTGTGGAACTCATTGCCACAGAGGGCAGTGTACGCCAGCTCATTAAATATATTTAAGAGGGAATTAGATATATTTCTACAGGCAAAAGGGGTTAAGGGTTACGGAGAGAAGGCGGGGACGGGATACTGAATTGGAGGATCAGCCATGATCTCATTAAATGGCGGAGCAGGCTCGAAGGGCCGGATGGCCTACTCCTGCTCCTATCTTCTATGTATCTATGTATCTATGTAAGGGGGCATAGATTCAAGGTAAAGGGCGGGAGGTTTAGAAGGGATTTGAGAAAGAACTTTTTCACCCAGAGGGTGGTTGGAGTCTGGAACTCACTGCCTGAAAGGGTTGTGGAGGCAAGAACCCTCACAACATTCAAGAAGCATTTGAATGAGCACTTGAAATGCCATGGCATAAAAGGCTACGGACCAAATGCTGGAATATGGGATTAGTTTAGACAGGGCTTGATGGCTGGCGCGGACACGATGGGCCGAAGGGCCTCTATCCGTGCTGTATAACTCTATGACTCTATAATGTTTGTGAAGTGTTTCATGGCACATCCTGCTGTGGGATCTTACTCTCCCCTTCAGCCCAACCCAAACAAGACAACACATTTGTTAAAAATAAGTATATATTTTATTTTTGTATTTATTTTTAGAATAATCCATGTGATTTTTTTCTGTACTGGGCTTTATTGGGGAATGTGCTTGGGATGTTTTCAGAGCAAAAGCTGCTGTGCGAACTTTCCATTCATTTTATTACACTCCAGGCAAACCACAGACAGGCAGACATTTAATTACCAGAAGTAAAGTATATATTATTATTATTTATTCCTGATTGTATTTACTTCTTTTCACCCTCCCGGGCTTTCATTTCCTCTAGGGGACCCGGATTTCTGGGGCCTCGGTTTCACTTCTTCCTGTTGGATTGTCCTCATCAAACATGGCCGCACAGCCAGGAACGGACATCATCAACAATTGAAACTCCCAGGCTGCACCCCTTTCAAAATGGATCTGTGTGTGTGAGGGTGAGTTTCTGCAAATTGCAGAGACTGTGTGAGTGTGTCTGTAAGTGAGTGGATGTCTGTGTTACTGTAAATTGCAGAGTGTGTCTGTGTGCGTGGGTGTCTGTGTGTCTGCAAATTGCAGAGTCTGTGTGAGTCTGTGTGTCATGTTACTGTAAATTTTAGTTCAATGTGGGTGGGAGGGTGTCTGTGTGAGTGAGAGACAGACAGAGAGTCAGTGAGAGGGAGAGAGACATGAAAGCAAAAGGCAAGTAGCAGAATAGAAAGCCTGTTTCTGTAGGCCGCAAACTGAAAAGATAAAATACTGAAAACTGTCTGTTTGCTTTTAAACTGCCAAACATAGCAGAGTAATGAAAGAAATCAACTTTCTTTCATTGCTGACAGTGATTTGTGGCAATTTTGCAGGCTGGCCTGTTTGTGTGTGTGCGTGTGTGTGCGAGAGACAGACAGCAAAAGCTGGTGTGTACGCAGGGCTGGTCTGTGTTCAAGTTATCTGCCATGTACATTGGTATTGCATCTCATGTCTGAATAAAACAGAAAGTATACAACATTAGATCATATTGATTTAATTCCAGACTGCAATGTGGTGGGATCTTACTTTCCTTTCTTACAAGATTTTGTAAAAAGCAAATCTGCAAATAAAGATCATGCCATTTGATATTTTACTGAACTGGACTTTATAGGTGAATGTTTGTGGAGTGTTTCATGGCACATCCTGCTGTGGGATCTTACTCTCCCCTTCAGCCAACTCAAACAAGACAAGAAATTTGTTAAATAAAAAGTATATATTATATTTTATTAATGATTTTCAGAATGATCCATTTGATTTTTTTCTGGACTGGGCTTTATTGGGGAATGTGCTTGGGATGTTTGCACAGCAAAAGATGCTGTGCGATCTTTCCATTCATTTTATTACACTCCAGGGAAACCACAGACAGGCAGACATTTAATTACCAGAAGTAAAGTATATATATTATTATTTATTCCTGATTGTATTTACTTCTTTTCACCCTCCCGGGCTTTCACTTCCTCTCGGGGACCCGGATTTCTGGGGCCTCGGCTTCACTTCTTCCTGTTTATTTGTCCTCATCAAACATGGACGCACAGCCAGAAAGGGACGATCATCAAAAATTGACTCTCCCAGGCTCCACCCCGTCCAAAATAAATGTGTGTGTGTGAGTTTCTGCAAATTGCAGAGTCTGTCTGAATGTGTGTGTCATGTTACTGTAAATTTTAGTTCAATGTGGGTGGGAGGGAGACTGTGTGAATGGCAGACAGACAGAGAGTCAGTGAGAGCGAGAGAGACATGAAATCAAAAGGAAAGTAGCAGAATAGAAAGCCTGTTTCTGCAGGTCACAATGTGAAAAGATAAGATACTGAAAAGTGTCTTTTTGGTTTTAATCTTCCAACACGGCAGGCATCCCTCTGCAGGCTGGCCAGGCTGTGAGTGTGTGTGTGTGAGAGAGAGTGAGGGCAAAAGCTGGTGTTTGTGTGAGATGTGGTCAGCTGTCTTATTACCTGCTGTTGTTGTATTAAACACTATTGATTTCATTCTGGCCTGGTCCATATGTATTGCTGCTTTGTATCACTTTATTGCACTTTATTTCATTTCACTACCCTTCAAGACGGACAGTCAGTCAGTGAGATACTGAAAAATGTCTTTGTGAACTGTCTGACAATAAAAGCTGCTCTGGGATCTTTGCATTCTTTTTATTCCACACTACTCAAATCAAGACAAGGCTGGCAGGCAGTGAGAGAGACACATGAAATCAAGACAACATGCACAATAGAAATAAAAACAGAAAAAGCTGGAAATACTCAGTAGGTTAGGCAGCATCAGTGGAGATACAGATAAACAGAGTAAATGTTTCAGCTCAATGACCTTTCGTCACAACCTTGCCAGAATCTGACAAAAGGTAATTGAGCTGAAACAAAGGGCCAAAAATTGATCCCGCTGCGCGAGAGTACGCACTGCTTACTCTCGCGTATTCTCTCTCCAATTGCCGGTTTTCTGCATGCCCTGCGCATGCGCTGAAAACCAGCACTTGGTCTTTGGAAAAGGGGGCGGTTCCTCGGTGCATCGCGTGCGCGCTACAGGCTGCGCGCACGCTGTGCACTTCGTGCTTTGGACGCGCAGGTAAGGAAGGAAGATTTTAGAAATGGAAAAAGGAGGAGTAAGACCCACTTTTAACAAGGTAAGTAGTGAATTAAGTATTTTTTTGAATTTTTTTTAACAGGTATATCTTTTTTAGAGACTTTAAAGACAGGTAAGTTTATTTTTATAACATTTTAAAAGATTTTAAATTTTTTCAAAAATTTAATTTTTTATTTAAAATGGTTAATTTATTTAACTATACTTATTTCATTAATGTGATGTTTTTTTTTAAATTTAATTGAGGTTTAGCTGTTATTTTTGGGGGGTGTAAGATTCATAGCTTTCACAGCACATATGTGAAACTTATGAATGGAAGATGGTGTGCTGCCATTGGCTCTAACTGAGTCACGTGATCCCACAGCTCGCACGAATTCAGTACACCGGTGGGATACGCAAGCACTGCCCAGCTGATGTCTGGAACATCAAGTTCGTACAAGCTGGATCTGAAAAAGCCAACGCGGAGTGAGAGATCGCGCCTGCTCCTTACCCCCGCGGGAACAGAGCGAGATCAATTTCTGGGCCATTAACTCTGATTCTCTCTCTCTCCATAGATGCTGCCTTACCTGCTGAGTATTTCCAAAACTTTCTGTTTTTATTTCAGATTTCCCACTTCCACAGGATTTGCTTTTGATGCAGAACAGAAAGCCTGTTTCGGTAGGCCGCAAACTGAAAAGATAAAATACTGAAAACTGTCTGGTTGCTTTTAAACTGCCAAACAGAGCAGACTAATGATAGAAACCAACTTTCTTTCATTGCTGACAGTGATTTGTGGCAATTTTGCAGGCTGGCCTGTGTGTGTGTTTGTGTGAGAAAGAGAGACAGACAGCAAAAGCTGGTGTGCATGCAGGGCTAGTCTGTGTTCAAGTTATCTGCCGTGTGCATTGGTACTGCATCTCATGTCTGAAAACAACAGAAAGTATACAACATTAGATCATACTGATTTAATTCCAGACTGCGCTGTTGTGGGATCTTACTTTCGTTTCTTACAAGATTTTGTAAAAAGCAAATCTGCATATATACATAAAGCCATTTGATATTTTACTGGACTGGACTTTATAGGGGAATGTTTGTGGAGTGTTTCATGGCACATCCTGCTGTGGGATCTTACTCTCCCCTTCAGCGTAACTCAAACAAGAAAAGAAATTTGTTAAAAAAAAGTATATATTGTTGAAACTGCCGCGAAACACGAATGGAGGCTGAATCCATATATGGAAAACAAGAAGCTTTTATTCACTGCATGGCAAAACAAAATGTCTGAGAAAGCTGCTCCCAGAATTCTCTGGGTCAACTCCCAGAATTCTCTGGGTAAAACCTGAGGCCCCGCCCCCTTCTGTCTTAAAGGGAAGGGGCTGGAAATTTGTCCACAGACGGAAGAG
Source organism: Squalus acanthias (assembly GCA_030390025.1). Lineage (NCBI taxonomy): Eukaryota > Metazoa > Chordata > Chondrichthyes > Squaliformes > Squalidae > Squalus > Squalus acanthias. The sequence goes on from CM059452.1 coordinate 235,028, forward strand.
TGGATTATGCCCATTTTAGGTGGCGATCCGCCACACAGCTCCCTCCAGAATCCGCTTAGGAGGTGTGGACGAGACGGTGCGGCGGTCTGATGGGCCGGCCGGAGCGGCTCTTGTAGGATGCCGGTGGACGTGGGACGGCCGGGCGTGGAGCAGCCGGGTGAACCGGCTTGAGGGCAGGTCGGCCGTGTGGAGGTGGACGAGCTACAGGTACCTGCTCCCCGGGCTCCGAGTGTGCTGGCTTGAGTCGGTCCACCGACACTTTTTCGATCTAGTCGCCCACTTGCAGGATGAAAAATTTGTCCCCAGCCTGTAGCACCTTGTAGGGCCCGTCGTACGGGGGTTGAAGGGGTCCGTGGTGGGCGTCGTGCCGGACGAACACAAACCCTGCCTGGTGCAGGCTTAGTGGGACTTGTGAGGTGGATTCGCCGTGTCGGGCAATGGGCACCAGGGGGAACTGCAACGCCGGAGAGGTGAAGTCGTGGCGTTGCTGGTTGGCTGACCAGGGTGTCGTGGCGGTGGGCAGGAACTCGCCGGGTACACGCAGCGGCTGACCGTACATGAGCTCTGCTGCCGATGAGTGGAGGTCTTCTTTAACCGCGGTGCGCAGGCCGAGGAGGACCCACGGAAGTTGGTCGGTCCAGGCGCCGTCCTGGAGGCTGGCTCGAAGAGATGCCTTCAAGGATCTGTGGAACCACTCAAACAGTCCGTTGGCTTGGGGGTGGTACGCTGTGGTGTGGTGAATGGTCACCCCGAGATTGCGTGCGACGGTGGTCCAGAGTTCAGAGGAAAATTGCGGACCTCTGTCCGACATCATGTCGGAGGGGACGCCGAACCGTGCGACCCAGGTGCTGACGAAAGCTCTGGCGATATCGGCGGTGCTGGTAGAGGTCAGTGGAATTGCCTCGGGCCAGCGCGTGGTGTGGTCAACGATCGTCAGCAAGTGCGTGTGGCCCTGCGACGGCGGCAGGGGCCCGACGATGTCCACGTGGATGTGGTCGAATCTCCGCGAGGGACGGTAAACTCCTCGAGGGGTGCTTTCGTGTGTTGCTGCTACCTTGGCCCGTTGGCAGGATAGGCAGGAGTTGGCCCAAGTACGCACATCCTTGCGAAGGCCGCGCCAGACAAAGCAGGTTGGCTACCAATTTGATGGATGCGCGGGCGCCGGGGTGGGAGAGGTTGTGGAGAATGTCGAATATCCGGCGGCGCCAGGACGCTGGGACGACGGGCCGAGGTTGACATAGGGATATGTCGCACTTGACCGTGACTGCGGTCGGGCCACAGGCGACGTCGGCCAGGCGTAGCCCTGGTAGGTTGGTGGTTGCGGAGAGCAGATCTGGGTCGGTGATCTGGTCTGCTGCAAGTTGAGCATAGTCGACTGCTAGGTGTGCGGCGTGGATGGCGGGGCGGGAGAGGCAGTCGGCTACCACATTGTCTCGGCTGGAGACGTGTTGGATGTCCGTGGTGAACTCGGACACTGCCGCGAGCTGGCGCTGCTGCCTGGCGGACCAGGGGTCGGTTATCTTTGCCATTGCGAATGTCAGGGGTTTGTGGTCGACAAATGCAGTGAAGGGGTGGCCCTCAAGCAAAAACCGGAAATGGCGGACCGCCAGTACCAGCGCGAGGAGCTCGCGGTCGAAGGTACTGTACTTGACTCGGGGGGGCGTAGTTGGATGCTGAAGAAGGCAAGTGGTTGCCAGGTTCCGTCGACCCACTGCTCATACACGGCGCCGACCACGTGGTCGGAGGCGTCCGTGGTGAGCGCTACCCTGGCATTGGGCCGTGGGTGCGTGAGCAGGGTGGCGTTGGCGAGCGCGGTCTTGGTGGGGTCGAAGGCGGCTGACGCGTCTGCCGTCCATTCGACCGCCATCTTGCCACTCCTGCCCCGGAGGGCTTCATACAGGGGCCTCATGAGGGACGCCGCTTTGGGGATGAAGCGGTTGTAGAAATTCACCATCCGGAGGAACTCCTGGAGGCCTTTGATGGTGGTGAGGCGGGGAAATTGTTGGACAGCCTGCACCTTGGTGGGCAGGGGAATGGCCCCAGCATGGGTGATGTGGTGGCCGAGGAAGTCGATCTTGTCCAGGCCGAACTGGCATTTGGCTGGGCTGAGGATGAGCCCGTGGTCGCTGAGGCACCCGAACAGGATGCGAAGGTGATCGAGGTGTTCCTGCTTGGAGGAACTGGCTACCAGGATGTCGTCCAGGTAGACGAACAGGAACTTCAGGTCCCGAAGGACCGAGTCCATGAGCCGTTGGAATGCCTGGGCCGCGTTTTTGAGGCTGAATGGCATCCGCAGGGACTCGAAAAGGCTGAAGGGGGTGATTACGGCCGTCTTGGGGACGTCCGCGTGGTGGACGGGGCCTTCATGGTAGCCGCGCACCAGGTCGACCTTGGAAAAGACTGAGCGGCCGGCCAGTCTAGCCGAGACGTCCTGGATGTGCGGCACGGGGTACCGATCAGGGTTGGTGGCGTCGTTGAGGTGGTGGTAAACCCCGCAGGGGCGCCAACCCCCGCCTGGTTTGGGGGCGATGTGGAGTGGGGAGGCCCAGGGACTGTTGGAGTGGCGGATGATGCTGAGCTGTTCCATGGTGGCAAACTCGGTCCGCGTGATCTCCAGTTTGGCCGGGTCCAGCCTGCGGGCATGGGCGTACACTGGGGGGCCTGTGGTGGGGATGAAGTGTTCCACCCCGTGTTTGGCAGCCTCCGCGGAGAAGGTCAGATTGGTAAGGGCCGGGAATTCGGCCAGGTGGGCCGAGTAGTCATCCGTGGCCCGGGCGTTGCACTGTGACGCAATGTCGAGGGGTTGACGGGGGGCCATGGCGCCCAGGATGGGGGACATGGTGTTCATGTCCATGAGGCGGTGTCGAGGGATGTCTACCAGTAGCCCTTGGGCGCACAGGAAATCTGCGCCGATAAGAGGGGAGAGCACCTTGGCAGTGATGAACTCCCATCGGTAGCGGCGACCAGCGAGGTCGAGGGTGACTGTGCGGGTGCCGTACGTCCGGATGTCCGAGCCGTTAGCAGCAGCCAGCGCCGGGACCTCGTTTGCCCTTTTGGATGTCGAGGGCGGAGGCCGGGATGATGCTGTGCAGAGCTCCAGTGTCGCACAGGAACCGGCGGCCGGTTTTGTCATCCGTGACGAACAGCAGGGAGCCCGTGTGGCCCACGGCCATCACGGGGGCTGGTACGGGGGCGGACTTGAAAGAGCAGGGAGGAGAGCACCGTTGTGCCCTGGAGCCAATCCGTGCGTGGTAGTAACAGTGGCCCGGGTTAGTGGGGCGCGAAGGCCCCATGAGCTCGGTGGCTGGGCCTTGTGGCCGCGTGGTGGCCAGTGAGGGGCGCACCCAGGCAGTGGCTGCCAGGTCCAGAGTGACATCGCGGCTGGAGTGAGCGGACAGCAGATTGTCGGCCTCATCGGCCAGGTCTTCCAGGTCCATGAGGCCGGACGCCACGATCGCTGGGCGGATGCTGAGAGGTAGCTGGCGGATGAACAGCATGCAGAAGAGGGATCCGGGTGGGCTCTCATTGGTGAGGGAGAGCATGTGGGAGAGGAGGTCTGACGGTGAGGAATCACCGAGGCGTGAGAAGGTCGAGGAGGTGGCAGTTTCGCTGGTATGTCAAGGCCGTAAATTTTTTAAGGAGCGCGGCCTTAAGATGTGCATACTTGCCCTCCTCTGGTGGGTTCTGCAGCGCTGTCCAGACCTGCGTAACTGTGGAGCTACCGAGTGATGTGACGAGGTAGTCGTACTTCGTCCCATCTGTGGTGATGTGTCGCAGCCGGAATCGGGACTCGGCTTGGAGGAACCAGGCTTCGGGCTGGTTTTCCCAAAACTCCGGCAGTTTCACGGAAACTGCGTTCGTGTCCGCCAGTGCAGTGCTCGGAATACGTTCTGAGCATCGGGGTCACCAATGTTGTGGCTGCCACGAAGCATGAATTGAGGCCGAGTCAATATGTGGAGCACATGGCTTTTAATCACATCTCCTTGGCAAAATGGCTGCTACAACTTCTCTCTGCAAACCCTACTGGTTGAGGGCGACGCCCGCTCTTTTTAAGTTCACACTGAGGGCGACGCCCACTCCTTTTTTCATGCCTTAAAGGCAGCATGCGCCTTAAAGGCAAGGTGCCCGATTTATTGTCCACGGACGGAAAAGTGGATTGCGCCCGTTTAGGTGGCGATCCGCCACAATACCATTATATCTTTCTACCAGTCCCGCTGACTGTGGATGATAGCTGCAGTGGAAGTGTTGGTTGATCTGTAAAGCCTTACACATTTCTCACATGACTGTTCCAGTAAAATGTGATCCATTGTCACTTGAAAGTCGTGCAGGTATACCAAATCGTGGTACAATTTCTCTTAATAAACATTTTGCAACAGTAACTGCCTCATTCTTTTTACATGGAAAGGCTTCAACCCATCGTGAAAACACATCTACAATAACTAATACATACTTAAATCCTAAACATACCGGTAATTCAATAAAATCCATCTGTAAATGTACGAAGGGTCCTGTTGGATTTGGGTGGGAGGCAGCCTGTACCTTTTCCGTTTTACCTGGGTTTGTTGTTTGGCAGGTAATGCATTGTTCGCTAATTTGTTTTGTAATTGCCGAAATGCCTGGTGAATACCAAGTTTGTGTGATATAGTCTGCCATCCCCCCTTTGCCCGCATGTGTGAACATGTGGACACATCGGGCAATCCATGGGAGTATTGACTTGGGAGCCACCATGCGGCCGTCATGGTAGACCCATACTCCTTCAGGTGTTTTAAAACAAGAATCATTCACCCAAGCTAACACTTCGTCCGGACTGGCCTGTAATTGATAGGCCAAGACATCATCAATTGTGGGTGGGGGATTGTCTGGATCTTGATTTCTAAGAACATATGCAGACACTTGTGGCCCTGTATTGGATAGAGCAGCAGCCTTATCTGCTCGATCCGCCCTATCATTACCCAAAGAAGCCTGCTCTTGATTGCCTGTATGTGCTTTGCATTTAATAACAGCAATTCTTGTAGGACACAGGAGAGCCTTTAAAAGGTTATCAATTTGTTCAGCATTTTTTAACTGTAGATCCTGATGAAGTCAGGAATCCTCTAAGTTTCCAAATTTGACCATAATCATGGGTGACTCCAAATGCATACCGAGAGTCAGTATAAATATTCACTGATTTTCCTGTAGCTAAAATGCTCTTGTAAGGGCAAACAGTTCTGCTTGTTGTGCTGAAAAGAAAGATGGTAGCGAACATGCTTCGATAATTGAATGATCATCGGAAATGGCATATGCACTTTTTGGCGAGAGCTTTTCGTCCCTGAGGGCTGATCCATCCACATAAAATATAAAATCGCTATTGTCCAGAGGGGTTTCTACAATGTCTATACGAGGCTTAGTGATAAGCTGAGTCACTGATTCACAACAATGTGGTGTTCCTCAATGGTGGGAAGCAAGGTGGCTGGGTTTGGGACCACCAGGTAGGCAGGGAGAACAGACTCGTTAACTGCTCTTAGGTCTTGAAACAATCTCCATTTCCCCCTTTCTTTCTTTTGAACAGGACGGATAGGAGTGTTGCAAGGGCTCTGGGTTGGAACCAAGATTGCTTGTTCCAAGAGAGAGTCAGTTACGGGTTGAATGCCAGTCTCTGCTGCTGTGGAGAGTGGGTATTGCACCCTTCGTGGCAGTGGGACAGACGGTTTAAGAGTCACCTTGTAAGGGTGGGCTGTTAACATCTTGCCCACCTCATTCGGGTGGCTGGACCATACCTGGAGAGGAATTTGATCAAGTAGCCTTTCAGTTTCGGACAATAGCGGAAATATTGGTGTGACTATATTTCTTGCCTCAAATGTCCCTTGGAATTCCATTTCTTCCCGCAACTCTATTCCATATCCTTGATGATTAACATACTGTACTAGAGTGCCCTGGCTTATTCTCCACTCCTGTTGAACTGCAGCTTTCGATAGGCGTAGGACCATCTGTCCTAGATCAGAAGGTTTGAATTCATGTGCCACTGCTAGTGTACAGTGTGGCTTAGAGTCTCTTACCCTGAATAATTCCCACGCTGTTTGGGTCAACAAGATTGGTGACGCTATTCCTTCTTGCCCAATTAAAATTCTTCGGATTTTAAATGAATATTTCTGATGCAGAAAGGGCTTATAATTAATTGCCACTTCTAGGTCTTCTCCCGTTTTGTCATAATAGGCTGTACAGTGCAATTTATCATGCCAACGTCCCAAATTTAACTGCTTCTGGTATTCTGATACTGATCTTGTGACATACTGCAATGCTCGCACAGCCATCAGTAATTGTTTACTGAGGTTGTCATCATGATTATTCCAACAATACAAAATAAGAGAATTGTGGACCTGCAATGGGTACATCCCGCATCTGGCAGTTGGAACATGTATCTTCAGTCCTTTTTCCGTACATGATATCACTGCTTTCATTTTACACAACAAATCTCTTCCTAATACGTTGATGGGAACGTCTTCAGATAATAAGAATGCATGCTGTTCATGGAAGTCTTTCATCTGTACATCCAATGGAGTGGACCATACCATAGTCTGGGTTGTTCCCGAAAGCCCTACACACTTGACACTCTGATTGGTACAAGGTGCTCCTACTGCATATTGTTTAGTCAGGACCGAATTAGTTGCTCCAGTGTCTACCAAAAATGGAACTTGTGTTCCATTCATATTTAAATTTATAAATGGCTCTTCTTTAGAATTTAATGATACTGCAGGCAATTGTACCACGGCTTGTTGTTCCTGGGCAATGTCTGGGGTGGGCTCTAAGTAACGTCATGCTGAACAATTTGGATTTTGTCCAAACTGTTCGTTTGGGCCACTTTGATTTCCCCAGGGATTGCTAGTTGTCCAATTAGTCTGTGGACGAGTGTGAACCTGGGCTTGGGTATTTCTGTTTCCAGATAAATTTTGTGGACCCTGCCAACCCTGATTTTGTTGGCGGGGTAATTGTGGGCAATTGGATTTCCAATGGCCTACTTGTCCGCAATGAAAACACGCTGAATTTCTTCTTTAATGTTTCCTGTCTCATTACCATTTGTTTAACTTTTTGTTGTTTATTCTGTTCTTGATTAGTCTCCTCCCTCTTTTTATTATGTGTACTAACTTCTATACTTCGTTCGCGTCGCCTTTCTGCTTCCTTTTTCCAATCTGAGAAGGCTGACCAATTTACTTTTTTTTCCTTTTCTAGTTGGGTCCCTTTTTATGAGGCATTCCTCTAGACAGGTCATTCTGTCTATGTTGAAGGTGCCATCTGGTGGGAATGGGGATTTCTCATTTCGGGTCCATCTGGACCACCTTGGCAGGTCATTGATTGAAACTTGACCGCAATTAAAAAAAATATAACAAGCAGGGGTGCCTTTCTCTGGGATTTTACTAGATTTGGCACCCATTTTTTTATTTTTACTTAATTGGGACTTTCCGGTTGTTTAGTCTCAACTAGGCATAATTTCTCTGGATCGCAATAACCCGTTTCCCCTTTGCGATTTTTGCAACCAAGTTGCAGTAAGAGATGAAAAGAAACACGTGCTAACAATAACAAGACTAATAATAACTGACGCGACAGACCACACAGGTTAACAAATTAAGTAGCTCCTTAAAATCTTATACTGTATACTAAACAATAAACAATTCTCAGTCTGTGTTGTTCGCCACTGCAGAACTGAGTCCTTATACTATAATGAAATCTCTGAAGGTCTCCTGCCTTCTGCCGCAAGACTTTCTCTCCGGCTTCTTAATCTCCGGGGGACCCACCCCTACTATAGTCTCAACTTAATCTCCGGGGACCCACCCCTACTATAGTCTCAACTTAATCTCCGGGGACCCACCCCTACTATAGTCTCAACTTAATCTCCGGGGGACCCACCCCTACTATAGTCTCAACTTAATCTCCGGGGGACCCACCCCTACTATAGTCTCAACTTAATCTCCGGGGGACTCACCCCTACTATAGTCTCAACTTAATCTCCGGGGACACACCCCTACTATAGTTTCAACTTAATCTCCGGAGGACTCACCCCTACTATAGTCTCAACTTAATCTCCGGGGACCCACCCCTACTATAGTCTCAACTTAATCTCCGGGGGACTCACCCCTACTATAGTCTTAACTTAATCTCCGGGGGACCCACCCCTACTATAGTCTTAACTTAATCTCCGGGGACCCACCCCTACTATAGTCTTAACTTAATCTCCGGGGACCCACCCCTACTATAGTCTCAACTTAATCTCCGGGGGACTCACCCCTACTATAGTCTCAACTTAATCTCCGGGGTACCCACCCCTACTATAGTCTCAACTTAATCTCCGGGGACCCACCCCTACTATAGTCTTAACTTAATCTCCGGGGTCCCACCCCTACTATAGTCTTAACTTAATCTCCGGGGGACCCACCCCTACTATAGTCTCAACTTAATCTCCGGGGGACCCACCCCTACTTTCGTCTTAACTTAATCTCCGGGGGACCCACCCCCACTGCAGTATCAAACTTTTAGTGCTTTTCCTTTTAACCTTGGTACCGTTCTTAGTCCGGGATCACCCGACCTTACTGTGTTTATCTGGACGGTCTATTTCAGGGCTTAGGTTTCCGAAATCGTCTCCTTCTCTGATAAACTGAAAAAGGAAATAATTACAAAAATGACAACTCAACCCTGGAAAAATGAGTCTCAACTGATCGCAGTACTGTAGCCGATAGCAAACAGAACACACTAGTTTTCAGACTGAAAGGGAATCTCTTTGGTGGCTAATGCCACTTATAACTGGCCAGTTAGAATTCGTTCCCAGAAAGATACCGTGTCTTCGTCCGTTTACTCACCGGTACAGCAAGCGATCTCGGTGGAACCTCCAAGGAATACTGTCGAAGTCTTAACTCCGAGTAAGACTCTGAAACAAACTGTACCGTCAGATAAACAAAGCTTTATTCTTTTACTTGCGCAAGGGGAGCGAGAGTCTAGTCAATGGCCAGGCTCACACTCCAAAGAACATTAGCGAATGCAGCATATTTATACATTAAAACAGGGAAGCGTTCCATAAATCACGTGTAATGGTATTTTATCATCTTAAACGAATTAAGAGTTTAAACAAAGACACTCAAGGTCAGCAGGACAGAAATGTCTTCAGACAAGGTAAGTTCATTATATTCTGTCAAGAGGTTTTGTCTGAATCTTGTTACCAAAAATGACTTACTCACTCATGTCTGATTATCATGTTTATACAGTGAAGAACACAAGTTCCATATGATCATGTATAAAAGTAGCTGGTCAACTCTGTACAAAGCTATTTCAGTATTCAGGCAGATAAAGAGAAACGAGATTGACCTTTAACAGAATTGTTTTTCATTCTTTGGCCAGATGTCGTTATGTTAGTTGCTGGTGAATCGACGTTTTAGTCGACAGGCAATGGTACAAGATACATTAGATGTCAAGTATCCCATCATACACTAGTAAGGGCAAAATCATATATCCACAGTTCCCAGCCTTGGCCACCCTGGAGCCATGTTTCCATAATCCCAATCAAATCATGTTCGTTTACCTCTATTTGCAAAGCTAATTCATCCACCTTATTCCGAATGCTCCTCGCATTAAGACACAAAGCCTTCAGGCTTGTTTTTTTTAACGCTCTTAGACCTATTAGAATTATTATTTACTGTGGCCATTTTTGATTTAAACCGTTGATTTCTCTGACTGCCACTTTTGTTTTTCTCCTTCCTATCTTTTGCTTTTATCCTTGTTTCCCTTTCCTCTGTCTCCCTGCTCAGGTTCCCAACGCCCTGCCATCTTAGATTAAACCCTCCCCCAGAGCACTAGCAAACATTTCCCCTAGGACATTGGTCCCGGCCCTGCCCAGGTGCAAACCGTCCAGATGGACTGGTCCCACCTCCCCCAGAACCAGTTCCAATGTCCCAGGAATTTGAATCCCTCCATGGAAAGAACATCCTTCCTCAGATAAGGCGACCAAAACTGCACACAATACTCAGGATGTGGTCTCACCAAGGCTCTGTATAACTGCAAGCAAGATATCCTTGCTCCTGTACTCGAACCCTCTCGCTACGAAGGCCAACATAACATTTGCCTTCTTTACCACCTGCTGCACCTGCATGCTTACCTTCAGCGACTGTTGCACAAGGTTACCCAGGTCTCGCTGCACTTCCCCTTTCCCAATCTGTTGCTGTTCAGATAATAATCTGCCTTCCTGTTTTTGCCAACAAAGTGGATAACCTCGCATTTATCCACATTGTACGCTGACAACACCCAGGTCGACCTCACCACCACTTCTCTCGACCACTCCACAGTGTCTAAATTGTCAGACTGCTTGTCCGACATCCAGTTCTGGATGAGCAGAAATTTTCTCCAATTAAATATTGGGAAGACCGACTGACTCCATCCCTCTCCCTAACATCTGTCTGAGGCTGAACCAGACCGTTCGCAACCTTGGTGTCATATTGGACCCTGAAATGAGCTTCCGACCTCATATCCGCAGCATAACTAAGACCGCCTACTTCCACCTCTGTAACGCCGCCCGTCTCCGCCCCTGCCTCAGCTCAGCCGCTGCTGAAACCCTCATCCGGGCCTTAGTTACCTCCAGACTTGACGATTCCAACGCACTCCTGGCTGGCCTCCCACATTTCACCCCACGTGAACTTGAGGTCATCCAAAACTGCCCGTGCTATAACCCCGCCCACTCCCCTACTCCGCATGCGCTGCCGGGCACCAGACTGTGCACTGCACATGCCTCTTAGCATTGACTCAGGCAGCAGGTATTGTTTGTTCTGATTGTAATGAGCCAGTGGTGCAATTAGCACTTCCCATGTTATTCACTGTCTATGCGCCTGTGTTTTCCTTTGGGCGGGGTGGATGCTGGATATCTGGCCTCCTCGACGCCAATTAAAAGGTAATCAGCACTTTGTAAAGGTACCCTTCAGGTACAGACAACAGGGAGACAATTGAGAATTGGTCAAATGGCTGCTCGAGCGACAGATCGTGCCCCGAGATTCACAAACACTGCCCTGGAGGCCCTGGTAGAGGTATTGGACAGGACGAGGGACATTTTCTGTCCCCTAGTGGGCAAGAAACCCTCCAGTCATCAACACCATCGACAGTGGGAAGAGGTAGCCGAGCAAGTCAATAAACCATTGAACTTTACGGCAACATGGTGGCATAGTGGTCAGCACTGTTGCCTCACAGCGCCAGGGACCCGGGTTCGAATCCAGCCTCCGGTGACTGTCTGTGTGGAGTTTGCATATTCTCCTCATGTCTGCGTGGGTTTCCTCCGGGTGCTCCGGTTTCCTCCCACAGTCCAAAGATGTGCGGGTTAGGTTCATTTGGCTATGATAAATTGACCCTTAGTGTTAGGGGGATTAAATACGTGGGATTACAGGGATAGGGTGGGATATGTGTCGGTGCAGGCTCGATGGGCCGAAATGGCCTCTTTCTGCAATGTGGGGATTCTGTGATTCTGTGCTGTAACTCCGCATGCGCCGCCGGGCGCCAGACTGCGCATGCTCGACAGATCACCCGCTCCCGAGGGTGAGTCGCTACCGCGCCTGCGCAGCGGCTCCGCATTCTGGGTCGGCCCGAGCAACCGCGAGAGTCCGGATCACCGGCGGAAAGTGAGTTTTAGAAGGTTTTTTTATATATAGCGGGGAGATAAATAAAAAGAAAATACAAACCGGAGCGTCTCAGCGCGGAGCGCATTGAGCGGCCGCAGCACGTTGTCTTTTGCCGGGAGCCGGACTGGGGCACGTGATGAACGCCATGGCGGTTACTGACGTGGGCTCCGACCAATAGGGAGAGAGTGGGCGGAGCTTGGCGGATTGAGGTGGCGGCGGGTCCTCCAACCAATCGGAGTGCCCGAGGGGCCGGACTTCCGCCGCCTGCTTCTCCCGCTGCTGAGACAAGTGGAATGCAGTAGAGGGCGCTCTTCTGAGTTTCGGGATCAGGTATGTTAGTGGAGCAGTGCAGAGGGAACTTTACTCTGCACTGTGCTTTACTCCCTCAGCACTGCACTGGAGTGGCAGCACAGAGTTTTGGACTCGAGTCTCTGGAGTGGGACTTCAACCCACAACCTTCTGACTCACAGGCGAGAGTGCTGTCGCCTGAGCCAAGGCTGACACTCACAGAGTTATACAGCACAGAAAGAGGCCCTTCGGCCCATCATGTCCGCGCCAGCCATCAAGCCCTGTCTATTCTAATTCCATTTTCCAGCACTTGGTCCGTAGCCATGTATGCTATGGCGTTTCAAGTGCTCATCTAAATGCTTCTTGAATGTTGTGAGGGTTCCTGCCTCTACCACCCTTTCAGGCAGTGAGTTCCAGATTCCAACCACCCTCTGGGTGAAAAAGTTTTTCCTCAAATGGCCTCTAAACCTCCTGCTTCTTACCTTGAAACTATGCCGCCTGGTTATTGACCCCTCTACTAAGGGGAAAAGATCATTTCTATCTACCTAATCTATGCCCCTCATAATTTTGTACACCTCAATCAGGTCCCCTCTCAGCCTTCGCTGCTCTAAGGAAAACAATCCCAGCCTGTCTAGTCTCTCTTCATAGCTGAAGCGCTCTAACCCAGGTGACACTCTGTATCTAACCATTTCTGTACCTGCCCAGGGAGTGTTTGATGGGACAGTGTAGAGAGAGATTTGCTCGGTATCTAACCCATGCTGTCCCGGTCCTGGGAGTTGTTGATGGGACTGTGTAGAGGGAGCTTTACTCTTTATCTAAAAAGTTCCATTCCTCCACAGTGACACCTAGAACCTCGATGGGAATAAAACTTCAGTCATGAAGTAACACAAACCCCTCAGCTTCTCTCCTGGACACAGATATTGAGAGGATGGGGAATGTCTGTAACAAGTCATCAATTAGCTCTCGTCTTATCTTAGAAACAAGGACTCAACAGGCTGGGTGTTTCAAACAAAGCTGATTTATTTATACAGAATATTAAAATCCAGCCCAGTTATTGGGGTTTTAACATCCACAAGCCCCAGTTGCCTGAATTAACATGGTTCAGTCCTGGATGTGATTAAAGGCATTGGAAACAGTGGAATCGAACCACCACAGTCAAAATGTGGACACTCTGGTTTGTCAGCAGTTGGAATACACCAGGGAACCCTTTCCACACACTGAGGTTGACTCTATTGATCGGGAGTCCCAGGGTTTCGGATACCAGATAATCAAGCTCACACGAACACAAATTGTCTCTCCAGGCTTTATGAAGAGCGCTGCATAACACAGATCGGGTGATAATTCCCTCAATCCGGAGAATAGAAGTACAGTGGATTCACGCGCGATCTTCTCGAGTCTGTTCCAACTAACAACGGCTTAAGTGGCCTGTTCTTATACACAAGCTTGGTTACTGCTCAGGAAATGGGATTGTTTGGACCCGTCTGTTGACCGTCTCCTGAACTCCTGCTAATTCTGGGAATTTAGTCCATCTGTGACCAGACCATAACCACAAGCCCGTCTGGTTATCACACCTATACGGTCCGTGAGGTTATTATTAGATTCACACACAGACGTTGTGCCTTTACTTGTCTGGCACTTCATCCCATAACACGGGTACAGGGGCTCAGTAATGTTTCATTCATCAGAAAAAGACAAAGTACAACAACATACTGGTCAGCTTAACAGAATCTCATCATATTTATGGGACCATAAATATAATATTCACTAATAAATCCAGTAGTGAATTCAGGAGAAATGTCTTTACCCAGCGAGTGGTAGAATGGGGAACTCGCTACCACAAGGAGTAGTTGGTGAACAGCACAGATGCATTTATGAGGAAGCCACATGAGGGAGAAAGGAATGGGAGGAGATGTTGATCGGGTTAATTGAAGTAGGGTGGGTGTGGGGCATAAACACTGGCATGGACCAGTTGGACCGAATGGCCTGTTTCTTTGCTGTACATTCTATGGAACACCATGAACAGTCAATCGAAGGGAATCAACAGCACAACAGTCTTAAAGATTAAACAGCAGCACAAGAATTTATAAAACATTCATCCATTCCACGTTCATGTCGCCCCAGCTGTCTGCAGGGTCCTGCACTACAGAACAGTGTGAACTCGCTGGTGTGTCAGTAGTTGGGATGACTGAGTGAATCCCTTCCCACACACGCAGCAGGTGAACGGCCTCTCTCCTGCTCCCTCCAGCTGGTATCCCTTCAGCTCCTGGGACCTTTTAAAGTTTTTCCCTCAGTCGGAATGTTTCACCGGCCTCTCCCCAGTGTGAACTCGCTGGTGTGCCAGCAGATTCGAGGACCGAGTGAATCTCTTCCCACACACGGAGAAGGTGAACAGAATCTCTCCTGCTCTCTCCAGCTGGTGTCTGTTCAGATCCTGGGACCTTTTAAATCTCTTCCCACAGTCAGAACATTTAATCGGTCTCTCATCACTATGAACAAGCTGGTGTCTCAGCAGGGTGGAAGAATGAGTGAATCGCTTCAAAAACACGGAGCAGGTCAACGGTCTCTCATCGGTGTGGACAAGCTGGTGTCTCAGCAGCACGGAGGGTGCAATTAATCCCTTCCCACACACGGAGCGGGTTAAAGGTCTCTCTCTAGTGTGAGTTTGCTGGTGTCTCAGCAGGGTGGATGACCGAGTGAATCTATTACCACACACGGAGCAGGTGAACAGAATCTCTCCTGCTCTCTCCAGCTGGTGTCTTTTCAGCTCCTGGGACCTTTTAAATCTCTTCCCACAGTTAGAACATTTAATCGGTCTCTCATCACTATGAACAAGCTGGTGTCTCAGCAGGGTGGCAGAATGGGTGAATCGCTTCAAAAACACGGAGCAGTTCAACTGTCTCTTTCAAGCTCCCTCCAGCTGGTGTCTCCTCAGCTCCTGGGACCTTTTCAAGCTCTTGCCACAGTCAGTACACTTAAATGGTCTCTCATCAGTGTGGACAAACTGGTGTCTCAGTAGCATGGATGGTGCAATTAATCGCTTCCCACACATGGAGCAGGTTAAAGGTCTTTCCCTAGTGAGAATTTGCTGGTGTATCATCGGAGCGATGACTGAGTGAATCCCTTCCAGAACAGCTGAACGGTCTCTCCCCAGTGTGTAGCCGCTGGTGTCTTTTTAGGTACTTGTAGATTTTGGAGCTCTTCCCATACTCAGAACATTTAAAATGTCTCTCATCAATGTGAACTCTCTGGTGTATCAGCAGATTGGACAACCGATTAAATCAGGTCCTGATGAATCGAATGACTCTGTCAGATCTTGAGGTGATGTTTGGCCTAAGCTTCCTGTCTGTAAATGCTCTACTTCTAAAACCCTGTGAAAGGAGTTGAGAAAGGGGGTAAGAGGGAGAATGTTGCCTCATGTCGCCCTTTCCCAGCCCAGGGGCAGTGAAGCGGATTTTCAGGCCCCAGCTGCTGCACAGGTTGGTTGAAAGATCAATATTAATGGCGGCTACAATCCCCACAAGCCCCCGCGCTCCAGAAAGTGCTCCGGTCGCCGCGTTGTGGCTGACACCGCGCATGCGCCCCATGGCCCCGCCCTCTCCTGCTCCACAGCGATCGGCCCGCACCGCGCATGCTCAGCACACACCCTGTCTGAGAGTCCGGATCACCGGCGGAAAGTGAGTTTTATGGGTTTTTTATCTATAGCGGAGAGAAACGCGGGCGGAGAGATAAATAAAAAGAAAATACAAACCACAGCGTCCCAGCGCCCTCCCGGCACCGAGCGGAGCGGATTGAGCGGCCGCAGCCGGTTGTCTTCTGCAGGGAGCCGGACTGGGGCACGTGATCAACTCCACGGCGGTGACTGACGTGAGCTCTGACCAATAGGGAGAGAGCGGGCGGAGCTTGGCGGGCAGAGGTGGCGGCGGGTCCTCCAATCAATCGTGGTGCCAGAGGGGCGGGACTTCCGCCGCCTGCTTCTCCCGCTGCTGAGACATGGAATGCAGTAGAGGGCGCTCTTCTGAGTTTCGGGCTCCCTTTGGAATGCAGTAGAGGGCGCTCTTCTATGTTTAGGGCTCAGGCATGTTGGTGGAGCAGTGCAGAGGGAACTTTACTCTGCACTGTGCTTTACTCCCTCAGCACTGCACTGGAGTGGTAGCCCAGAGTTTTGGACTCGAGTCTCTGGAGTGAGACTTCAAGTCACAACCTTCTGACTCAGAGGCGAGAGTGCTACCGCCTGATCCACGGCTGACACTCTGTATCTAAAATGAGATGTCGCACAACACCAGGTTATAGTCCAACAGTTTTATTTGAAATCACAAGCTTTCGGAGCTGCTGCTCCTTCGTCGGGTGAAGTAAAGAGATACAGAATCGCCAAAGCATATATAGATAGAGAACAATGCATGTGTACCTTACAATGGCAGACGACTAAATTTAATAATCCTGACTGTTTATCTGCCGAGGTGTGACAAAAGGCAATCAGGTCAGCCAGGAAGGTACCACATCAAAGACATAGCAAGATACAACTGAGACAATGAGGTGGAGTTACAGGGGGTCTAACGTGTCAAAAGCTGCAGTCGGTATGTAAAACGATAAACTATAAAAATTTTACTTTTTCACTGGGTATCACATCTGTGAACAAGCCAACGACGACTCGAGTCTGGATCACGTCATGTATCGTGACATAAACCCAAGATCCCGGTTGAGACAGTGTAGAGGGAGCTTTACTCTGTATCTAACCCGTGCTGTACCTGCCCTGGGAGTGTTTGATGGGACAGTGTAGGGGGAGCTTTACTCTGTATCTAACCCGTGCTGTACCAGCCCTGGGAGTGTTTGATGGGACAATGTAGATGGAGCTTTACTCTGTATCTAACCCGTGCTATACCTACCCTGGGAGTGTTTGATGGGACAATGTGGAGGGAGCTTTACTCCGTATCTAACCCGTGCTGTACCTGCCCTGGGAGTGTTTGATGGGACAGTGTAGAGGGAGCTTTACTCTGTATCTAACCCGTGCTGTACCTGCCCTGGGAGTGTTTGATGGGACAGTGTAGAGGGAGCTTTACTCTGTATCTAACCCGTGCTGTAACTGCCCTGGGAGTGTTTGATGGGACAGTGTAGAGGGAGCTTTTCTCTGTATCTAACCCGAGACTCTAGAACTGTTATAAATGATCTTTATTGACATTCAGACATGACTATTTCACCCGATAACAAAGTCATACAACCTTATTCTGGGCAGCTCCACTCAGAACTGAGAGTGATCAGGACCATGTTCTGGGAGAGTCTAACCACCTCCCCTTGACATTCAACGGCATTAGCATCGCCGAATCCCCCAACATCCTGGGGGTCCCCATTGACCAGAAAATTAACTGGACCAGTCACATAAATACTGTGGCAACAAGAGCGCGTCAGAGGGTAGGTATTCTGCAGCGAGTGTCTCGCCTCCTGACTCCCAAAGCCTTTCCAGCATCGACAAGACACAAGTCAGGAGTGTGAGGGAATACTCTCCACTTGCCTGGATGAGTGCAGCTCCAACAACACTCAAGAAGCTCGACACCAGCCAGGACAAGCAGCCGCTTGATTGGCACCCCATCCACCACCTTAAATATTCACTCGCTGCACCACCGGCGCACTGTGGCTGCAGTGTGTACCATCTACAAGATGCACTGCAGCAACTCGCCAAGGCTTCTTCGGCAGCACCTCAAAACCCGCGACCTCTACCACCTAGAAGGACAAGGGCAGCAGGCACATGGGAACATCATCACCTGCAAGTTCCCCTCCAAATTACACACCATCCTGACTTGGAAATACATCGGCCGATCCTTAATCGTCGCTGGGTCAAAATCCTGGAACTCCCTGACTAACAGCACTGTGGGAGTATCTTCACCACACGGACTGCAGCGGTTCAAGAAGACGGCTCACCACCACCTTCTCAAGGGCAATTAGGGGTGGGCAATAAATGCTGGCATTACCAGCGACGCCCACATCCCAGGAACGAATTAAAAATAAGGATGATCTCGTTCGTCTTGCTGGAATGTTGCTGTTGGTTCTCCTGGCAATCGCTGTAATTCTGGATGTTTTCTACCCTTAGCTTCCTGAGTCTGTTGCTGGGCAGAATACAATATGTAGCCTTGTTTTTCCAATAGTTCAACAGCCGCCTTTGTTACGTCTCACCTTTCACAACTGTCACCAGATTGGGTGAGCTTTGACCTTTAACAGTCTCGCGGGCCGCAGTCAGTCTGCCCTCCTGTTCCGTTCTGGGCACCGCACCTCAGGAAGGATATAATGGCCTTGGAGGGGGCGCAGCACAGATTCACCAGAATGATACCGGAGCTGAAATGGTTAAATGATGAGGACAGGTTGCTCAGACTAGGCTGGTATTCCCTCGAGTATAGAAGGTTAAGGGGTGATCTAATTGGGGTGTTTAAGATGATTAAAGGATTTGATTGGGTAGAGAGAGAGAAACTATTTCCTCTGGTGGAGCTGTGGGGAATCCAGAACAAGGGGGCACAACCTTCAAATTAGAGCTAGACCGTTCAGGAGTGATGTCAAGAAGCACTTCTTCACACAAAGGGTAGTGGAAATCTGCATCACACTCCCACAAAAAGCTGTTGAGGCCGGGGGTCAACTGAAAATATCAAAACGGAGATTGATAGGTTGTTGTTGGGGATGGGTGGTGAGGATTACGGAACCAAGGTGGGTAGATGGAGTGAGATACGGAGTCGCCGTGATCTGACTGAATGGCGGAATAGGCTCGAGGGGCTGAATGGCCTCGTCCTGTTCCGAGGTTCCTTCCCCACCCTGTGCAGATTGTGAATCTCCATCACCTGTTGTAGAGGTGAGTAAAGGGGATTTAGTCCATCTGTGACCAGACTATAACCACAAGCCCGTCTGGTTATCACACCTATACGGTCCGTGAGGTTATTATTAGATTCACACCCAGACGTTGTGTCTTTACTTGTCTGGCACTTCATCCCATAACACGGGTACAGGGCTCAGTAATGTTTCATTCATCAGAAAAAGACAAAGTACAACAACATACTGGTCAGCTGAACAGAATTGCATCATATTTAGTCATTAATAAATCCAGTAGTTAATTCAGGAGAAACTTCTTTACCCAGAGCGTGGTGAGAATGTGGAACTCGCTACCACAAGGTGTAGTTGAGTCGAACAGCACAGATGTATTTAAGGAGAAGCCAGATAAACATAGGAGGATGTCGGAGGAGGCTCGCGTGGAGCATAAACCCCGGCTTGGGCCAGTTGGGCCGAATGGCCTGTTTCTGTGCTGTACATTCGATGTAATAACAGGAACAGTCCACCGGCGCGCTCGAGGCCTTCCACAACCGGTGGGTACCGGAGGGACTGGCGTGCATCATCACCACCGAAAATAGAGTTTTAATTTACATTGTTAAGTTTTCTTTAAACTTTTTTTGTTATGTTACAGGTTTTATTTATTGTGCCCCTTTAAAAAGGGGGCACATGGTTGACATTTAATAGGCAATTGCCTGTGATAAGGGAAAAAAATAACATGAACAGTCAAATCAAGGGAATCATCAGCACAACAGTTTGAAAGATTAAACAGCAGTACAAGAATTTATAAAACATTCATCCATTCCACGTTCATGTCACCCCAGCTGTCTGCAGGGCCCTGTGCTACAGAACAGTGTGAACTCGCTGGTGTTGCTTCAGCTCATTGAAGCTTTTAACACTCTTCCCACAGTCAGAACATGTAAACGCTCTGTCATCAGTGTGAACAAGCTGGTGTGCCAGCAGGTTGGTGGACTGCAAGAATCCCTTTCCACACACAGAGCAGGGAAATGGCCTCTCCCCAGTGTGAACTCGCTGGTGTCTGGTCAGAGCCCCGGATCTTTTAAAGCTCTTCCCACAGTCAGAACATGTAAACGGCCTCTCATCAGTGTGAACAAGCTGGTGTTCCTTCAGGTCCCTGGAGTATTTAAAGCTCTTCTGACAGACAGAACATTTAAACGCTCTCTCATCAGTGCGAACTCGCTGGTGTGTGGTCAGAGCCCCGGATCTTTTAAAGCTCTTCTCACAGTCGGAACATTTAAATGGTTTCTCACCAGTGTGAACAAGATGGTGTTGCTTCAGGTCCCCGGAGCTTTTAAAGCTCTTTTGACAGACAGAACATTTAACCGCTCTCTCAGCAGTGTGAACTCGCTGGTGTGTGGTCAGAGCCCCAGAGCATTTAAAGCTCTTCCCACAGTCAAAACAATTAAAGGCTCTCTCATCAGTGTGAACAAGCTGGTGTATCAGCAGGGTAGATGAATCAGTGAATCCCTTCCCACACACAGAGCAGGGAAATGGCCTCTCCCCAGTGTGAACTCGCTGGTGTCTGGTCAGAACCCCGGAGCTTTTAAAACTCTTCCCACAGTCGGAACATGTAAATGGTCTCTCATCGGTGTGAACAAGCTGGTGTTCCTTCAGATCCCCGGAGCATTTGAAGCTCTTCCCACAATCAGAACATTTAAATGGTTTCTCATCAGTGTGAACAAGCTGGTGTCTCAGCAGGTGGGATGAATAAACAAATCCCTTCCCACACACGGAGCAGGTGAACGGACTGTCGCCGGTGTGACTGCGCCGATTAACTTCCGACGCAGATGGGGAACTGAACCCCTTCCCGTTGTCCCCACCTTTACCCGGTTTCTCATATGGGATTGGGGGCAAGGTATTGACTTGGATAGAGAACTGGTTGGCAGACAGAAAGCCAAGAGTTGGAATAAACGGGTCTTTATCCGAGTGGCAGGCAGTGACTAGTGGGGTACCGCAGGGATCGGTCCTTGGAACCCAGCTATTCACAATATATATTAATGATCTAGACAAGGGAAC
The DNA here is from genome assembly GCA_030390025.1 of Squalus acanthias. Taxonomy (NCBI): domain Eukaryota; kingdom Metazoa; phylum Chordata; class Chondrichthyes; order Squaliformes; family Squalidae; genus Squalus; species Squalus acanthias. The sequence continues at coordinate 255,775 of CM059452.1, forward strand.
TAGATGTAATATCTCCAAGTTTGCAGACGACACAAAGCTGGATGGGCGTGTGTGCTGTGAGGAGGATGCCGATAAACTCCAGGATGATTTGGACAGGTTGGGTGATTGGGCAGAAGCATGGCAGATGCAAGATAACGTGGATAAATGCGAGGTTATCCACTTTGGTGTCAAAAACAGGAAGGCAGATTATTATCTGAATGGCAACAGATTGGGAGAAGGTGAAGTGAACGAGACCTGGGTGTCCTTGTGCACCAGTCGCTGAAGGTAAGCATGCAGGTGCAGCAGGCGGTTAAGAAGGCAAATGGTATGTTGGCCTTCGTAGCGAGAGGGTTCGAGTAAAGGAACAAGGATGTCTTGCTGCAGTTTTACAGGGCCTTGGTGAGACCACATCTTGAGTATTGTGTGCAGTTTTGGTCACCTTATCTGAGGAAGGAGGTTCTTGCCATGGAGGGAGTTCAGCAAAGATTCACCAGGCTGATACTTGGGATGGCAGGAATGACGTATGAGGAGACATTGGGTCGATTGGGCTTATACTCACTGGAGTTTAGAAGAATGTGAAGGAATCTCATTTAAACTTATAAAATTCTAACAGGACTAGACAGACTCGATGCAGGAATGATGTTCCCGATGGCCGGGGAGTCCAGAACCAGGGGTCACAGTCTAAGGATAAGGGGTAAGCCATTTAGGACAGAGATGAGGAGGAATTTCTTCACCCAAAGAGTGGTGAACCTGTGGAATTCTCTACCACAGAAGGCAGTTGAGGCCAACTCATTAAATATATTCAAGAAGGAGTTAAATATATTTCTTAAGGCTAAAGGGATCAAGGGACATGGGGAGAAGGCAGGGACAGGGTATTGAATTTGGATGATCAGCCATGATCTCATTGAATGGCGGAGCAGTCTCGAGGGGCCGAATGGCCTACTCCTGCTCCTATCTTCTATGATTCTATGATACATGTGGAAACTGACGCTGTGTTTTCGGATGATGTCGCCAAAGGCAGCATGTAGATGAGAAGTAGTAGGTGCCCAAGGATAGATCCTTGAGGGGCACCAGAGGTAACGATGCGGGAGCAGGAAGAGAAGCCGGTGCAGGTGATTCTCTGGCTATGATTAGATAGATAAGAATGCAACCAGGCGAGTGCAGTCCCACCCAGCTGGACGGCAGTGGAGAGGCGTTGGAGAAAGATGGAGTGGTCAACCGTGTCAAAGGCTGCAGACAAGTCAGGAAGGACGAGGAGAGATAGTTTACCTTTGTCACAGTCACAAAGGATGTCATTTGATGAAACTTAATTTAACTTCAGGGCCAAGTCAGTGAGGTGGATTGGGCTGTTTCTGGCCCGCTGGTTATTGTGGGCACGTCTGGACACCAGTGGGACCGGCTCTACCCTGTTTGTACTTTGAGGGGGAAAAAGCCAAAAAAATTCCTGCTCCCTCCTTACCCTTTCTGCACTCCTTTTACAGGGTTTTAGAAGTGGAGCATTTACAGACAGGAAGCTCAAACCAAACATCACGTCAAGATCTGACAGAGTTACGCGATTCATCAGGACCTGATTCAGTCTCTGCTCCAATCTGCTGGCACACCAGTGAGTTCACACTGATGACAGACCTTCCAAATGTTCTGAAAGAGCTTCAAAATCTACAAGTACCTGAAGCGACACCAGTGGCTACACACTGAGGAGAATCCCCGGCCCCGTGTGTGGGAAGGGATTCACTCAGCCATCCGCTCCGATGATACACCAGCAAGATCACACTAGAGAGAGACCTTTAACCCGCTCCGTGTGTGGGAAGGGATTAATTGCACCCTCCGTGCTGCTGAGACACCAGCTTGTCCACACCGATGAGAGACCGTTGACCTGCTCCGTGTTTTTGAAGCGATTCACTCATTCTTCCACCCTGCTGAGACACCAGCTTGTTCATAGTGATGAGAGACCGATTAAATGTTCTGACTGTGGGAAGAGATTTAAAAGGTCCCAGGATCTGAAGAGACACCAGCTGGAGAGAGTAGGAGAGATTCTGTTCACCTGTTCCGTGTGTGGGAAGAGATTCACTCGGTCCTCGAATCTGCTGGCACACCAGCGAGTTCACACTGGGGAGAGGCCGGTGAAACATTCCGACTGTGGGAAAAGCTTCAAAAGGTCCCAGGAACTGAAGGGTCACCAGCGAGTTCACTCCGATGAGAGACCATTTAAATGTTCTGACTGTGAGAAGAGCTTTAAAAGCTCCGGAAATCTGAACTGACACCAGCGAGTTCACACTGGGGAGAGACCGTTCACCTGCTCCGTGTGTGGGAAGGGATTCACTCACTCATCCCACCTGCTGAGACAGCAGCGGGTTCACACCGGGGAGAGACCGTTCACCTGCTCTGTGTGAGGAAGGGATTCACTCAGTCATCCCACCTGCTGACACACCAGCGGATTCACACTGGGGAGAGACCGTTCACCTGCTCCATGTGTGGGAAGGGATTCACTCAGTCATCCCACCTGCTGACACACCAGCGAGTTCACACTGGGGAGAGGCCGTTCACCTGCGCTGTGTGTGGGAAGGGATTCACTCAGTCATCCCACCTGCTGACACACCAGCGAGTTCACACTGGGGAATGGCCGTTCACCTGCGCTGTGTGTGGGAAGGGATTCACTCAGTCATCCCACCTGCAGACACACCAACAAGTTCACCCTGCTCTGTAGGGCAGGGCCCTGCCGGCAGCTGGGGCAATGTGAACGTGGGAAATATTTTATACATTTTGTACTGCTGTTTAATCTTTCAGACTGTTGAGCTGATGGTTCATGGGGAATTCAAGCCTAGTCTGTGCAACGTGTTCTCATAAGTTAACCACTTTAGCCCTGGTATCATTCTGGTGAATCTGCGCCAATATATCCTTCCTGAGGTGCGGTGCCCAGAACGGAACAGGAGGGCAGACTGAGTGCGGCCTGCTAGACTGTTCAAGGTCAAAGCTCACCCAATCTGGTGACAGTTACATAAGTGTGAGATGTAACAAAGGAAGAGATAAGGCGGCTGTTGAACTATTAGAAAAACAAGTCTACATATTGTATTCTGCCCAGCAACAGACTCAGGAAGCTAAGGGTATAAAACATCCAGACTTACACTGATTGTCAGGAGAACCACGAGCAACAATGGAGCAAGAAGAACGCGAACATCCTCAACTCTCCCACAACAGGGTCCCGATCACCCTCAGCTCTGAGTGGAGCTCCCAGAATAAGGTTGTATGACTTTGTTATCTGGTAAATGTCTCAAGTCTGAACGTCAATAAAAATTATTCAAAACAATTCTAGAGTCTCGCGTGATTCTTCCTTGGCAGGTACAGTGCGGGTTAGATACAGTGTAAAGCTCCCTCTACACTGCCTCATCAAACACTCCCAGGGCAGGAACAGCTCGGGGTTTGATACAGAGTAAAGTTCCCTCTACACTGTCCCATCAAACACTCCCAGGGCATGTACAGCACGGGTTAGATACAGAGTAAAGCTCCCTCTACACTGTCCCATCAAACACTCCCAGGGCAGGTACAGCACGGGTTAGATACAGATTGTCAGCCGTGGCTCAGGAGGTAGCACTCTCGCCTCTGAGTCAGAAGGTTGTGGGTTGAAGTCTCACTCCAGAGACTTGAGTCCAAAACTCTGTGCTGCCACTCCAGTGCAGTGCAGAGTAAAGTTCCCTCTGCACTGCTCCACTAACATGCCTGAGCTCTAAACTCCGAAGAGCGCCCTCTACTGCATTCCACTTGTCTCATCAGCGGGAGAAGCAGGCAGCAGAAGTCCCGCCCTCGGCCACCTCGATTGGTTGGAGGACCCGCCGCCACCAAAGGCCTCCAAGCTCCGCCCGTTCTATTCCTATTGGTCGGAGCTCACGTCAGTCACCGCCGTGGAGTTGATCACGTGCCCCAGTCCGGCTCCCTGCAGAAGACAACGGGCTGCGGCCGCTCAATCCGCTCCGTTCGGTGCCGGGAGGGCGCGGGGACGCTCCGGTTTGTATTTTCTTTTTACTTATCTCCACACCCGCGCTTCTCTCCGCTATATACAAAAAAAACCTCATAAAACTCACTTTCCGCCCGTGATCCGGATTCTCTCGCGGGGTGTGTGCTGAGCATGCGCGGTGCGGGCCGATCGCCTGTGGAGCAGGAGGGGGCGGGGCCATGGGGCGCATGCGCGGTGTCAGCCACAACTCAGCGCGGCGGCCGGAGCGCTTTCTGGAGCGCGAGGGCTTGTGGGGATTACAGCCGCCATTACTGTTGATCCTTTCATCAGAACATCAGAAATAGAAGCAGGACCCGACCACTCAGCCCCTGGACCCGCTCCGCCACCCACAGGGCCCTGACCGATACGAACTCAGCCTCATGTCCAATTTCCTGCCCGCTCACCGTAACCCCTAATTCCCTTTACCTCTAGGAAACTATCTATTTCTGTTTTAAATTTATTTAATGATTTAGCTTCCACAGCTCTCTGGGGCAGCAAATTCCACAGACCTACTACCCTCTGAGTGAAGAAGTTTCTCCTCATCTCAGTTTTGAAAGAGCAGCCCCTTATTCTAAGATTATGCCCCCTAGTTCTAGTTTCACCCATCCTTGGGAACATCCTTACCGCATCCACCCGATCAAGCCCCTTCACAATCTTATATATTTCAATAAGATCGCCTCTCATTCTTCTGAACTCCAATGAGTAGAGTCCCAATCTACTCAACCTCTCCTCATATGTCCACCCCCTCATCTCCGGGATTAACCGAGTGAACCTTCTTTGTACTGCCTCGAGAGCAATTATGTCTTTTCTTAAGTATGGACACCAAAACTGTATGCAATATTCCAGGTGCGGTCTCACCAATACCATATATAACTGCAGCAATACCTCCCTGTTTTTATAATCTATCCCCCTAGCAATAAAAGCCAACATTCCGTTGGCCTTCTTGATCACCTGCTGCACCTGCATACTAACTTTTTGATTTTCTTGCACTAGGACCCCCAGATCCCTTTGTACTGCAGTACTTTCAACCAACCTGTGCAGCAGCTGGGGCCTGTAAATCAGCTTCACTGCCCCTGGGCTGGGAAAGGGCAACATGGGACAACATTCTCCCTCTTACCCCTTTCTCAACTCCTTTCACATGGTTTTAGAAATGGAGGGAGCATTTACAGACAGGAAGCTCAGACCAAACATCACGTTAAGATCTGACAGAGTCGCTCGAGTTATATCATCAGCCTTTGCACATGGAAGGAGAGAGCAGCGATCGCAGCGCCGACAAACCTCTCACTTGTTCCGTGTGTGGACTCGGATTCAGCCGATCGCCTGCCCTGGCGAGACACGTGCACCGTCACACCGGGAAGAAACAGGGTAAAGGTGAGGACGGCAGGAAGGGATTCAGTTCCTCGTTGGATTCTGTGTTGGACGTTCATTGGCGCAGTCACACCGGGGACAGTCGGTTCAGCTGCTCCGTGTGTGGGAAGGGATTTGTTTATTCATCCCGCCTGCGGGCACACAAGCGAGTTCACACTGTCGTGAAACCATTTCAGTGTTCTATCTGTAGGAAGAGCTTTAAATGCCCCCAGGAGCTGAAGCAACACCAGCGAGTTCACACTGATGCGAGACCGTTTAACTGTTCTTACTGTGGGAAGAGCTTTAAAAGCTCCGGGGATCTGAACAAACACCAGCTTGTTCACACTGACGAGAGGCCGTTTACATGTTCTGACTGTGGGAAGAGCTTTAAAAGCTCCGGGGATCTGAAGAGGCACCAGCACCTCTGCACTGGAGAGAGGCCGTTCACCTGCTCCATGTGTGGGAAGCGATTTGTTTATTCATCCCGCCTGCGGACACATCAGTGAGTTCACACTGACGAGAAACCATTTCAGTGTTCTATCTGTGGGAAGAGCTTTAAAAGCCCCCAGGAGCTGAAACGACACCAGCTTGTTCACACTGATGAGAGACCATATCACTGTTCTGATTGTGGGAAGAGTTTTAAAAGCTCTGAGGAGCTGAACACACACCAGCTTGTTCACACTGATGAGGGGCCGTTTACATGTTCTGACTGTGGGAAGAGCTTTAAAAGCTCCGGGGATCTGAAGAGACACCAGTACCTACACACTGGAGAGAGGCCGTTCACCTGCTCCGTGTGTGGGACGGGATTCGCTCTGTCCTCCAACCTGCTGACACACCAACTTGTTCACACAGACAAGAGACCGTTTAAATGTTCTGACTGTGGGAAGAGCTTTAAAAGCTCTGGGGAGCTGAAGGGACACCAGCTTGTTCACACTGGGGAGAGGCCGTTCACCTGCTCCGTGTGTGGGAAAGGATTCGCTCTGTCATCCAACCTGCTAACACATCAGCGAGTTCACACTGGAGAGAGACTGTTTAAATGTTTTAACTGTGGGAAGAGCTTTAAAAGGTCTGGGGATCTGAAGAAACACCAGCGAGTTCACACCGGGGAGAGGACATTCACCTGCTCAGTGTGTAGGAAGGGCTTCAGTGATTCATCCAACCTGCGCGCACACCAGAGAATTCACACTGGGAAGAGGCCATTCACCTGCTCGGTGTGTAGGAAGGACTTCACTCAGTCATCCCAGCTGCTGAAACACCAGCGAGTTCACACTGTCCTGTAGCAGGGCCCTGCAGACAGCTGGGGCGACATGAACGTGGAACGGATTAATTTTTAAAAATTCGTTCCTGGGATGTGAGTATCGCCGGTAAGGCCAGCATTTATTGCTCATCCCTAATTGCCCTTCAGAAGGTGGTGGTGAGCCGCCGCCTTGAACCGCTGCAGTCCGTGTGGTGTTTTCGTAGCGGTTTTGTACAACTGAGTGGCTCGCTGGGCCAATTCAGAGGGCAGTTAAGAGTCAACCACATTGCTGTGGGTCTGCAGTCACATATAGGCCAGACCGGGTAAGGACGGCAGATTTCCTTCCCTAAAGGACATTAGTGAACCAGACGGGGTTTTACGTCAATCCAATAGTTTCATGGTCACCATTACTGACACTAGCTTTATTTAGTTAACTGAATTTAAATTCCCCGTGTTGAAATGTTTTATAAATACTTGTACTGCTATTCAATCTTTAAGACTGTTGTGCTGATGATTCCCTTTGTTTGACTGTTCATGGTGTTCCATAGAATGTACAACACAGAAACAGCCAATTCGGCCCAACTGGTCCATGCCAGTGTTTATGCCCCACACCCACCCTACTTCAATTAACCCGATCAACATATCCTCCCATTCCTTTCTCCCTATGCTTTTCGCCTCAACTACTCCTTGTGGTAGCGAGTACCACATTCTCACCACTTTCTGGGTAAAGAAATTTCCCCTGAATTCCCTCCTGCATTTATTAGTGACCATCTTATATTTATGGCCCCATAAATATGTTGAGATTCTGTTAAGCTGGCCAGTATGTTGTTGTACTTTGTCTTTTTCTGATGAATGAAACATTACTGAGCCCCTGTACTTGTGTTATAGAGTCATAATGGCACAGAAAGAGGCCATTCGGCCCAACGAGTCCATTCCGGCTCTCTGTAGAGCAATCCAGTCAGTACCATTTCCCTGCTCTATCCCCGTAGCCCTGCAAGTTTATTTCCCTCGAGTGCCTATCCAGTCTCCCCTTGAAAACATTGAGTGTCTCCGCTTCCACCACTTCCATCGGCAGCGAGTTCCAGGTCATCACCACTCGCTGCATAAAAAAGTTTTTCCTCACATCCCCCCTGTATCTCTTGCCCAAAACCTTAAATCTGTGTCCCCTGGTCCTTGTACCATCAACTAGTGGGAACAGCCTTTCCCCGTCTAGCCTATCCAAACCCGTCATAATCTTGTACACCTCTATCAAATCACCCTGCAACCTCCTTTGCTCTAATGAAAACAAATCCAGCTTCTCCAACCTGTCCTTGTAGCTAAGATCCCCCATCCCTGGAACCATTCTGGTAAATCTCCTCTGCACCCTCTCAAATTCCTTCACATCCTTCCTAAAGTGTGGTGACCAGAACTGGACACAATACTCCAGTTGTGGCCTAACCTGCGCTTTATAAAGGTTCAGCATAACTTCTCTACTTTTGTACTCAATACCTCTATTTATGAAGCCCAAGATCCAATATGCTTTGCTAGTCACTCTCCCAATATGTCCCGCCACCTTCAGGGACCTATGCACATTAACTCCCAGGTTCCTCTGTCCCTGCACACTCTTTAAAACTGTGCCATTAAGTGTATATTGCCTCTCCCTGTTCCTTCTGCCAAAATGCATCACCCTCTCACTTCTCTGTATGAAATTCCATCTGCCACTTGTCTGCCCATTCTGCTAGCCTTTCTATGTCCTATTGCAGTCGATTGGTATCATCCTCATTGTTTGCCACACGCCCAAGTTTGGTGTCATCGGCAAATTTAGAAATTCTACTCTGTATTCCAATATCCAGGTCATTTACATAGATCGAAAAAAGCAGTGGCCCCAGCACTGACACTTGGGGAACACCTCTGTCTACCACCCTCCAGTCTGAAAAACAGCCATTTACCACAAGTCACTGTTTTCTGTCTTAAGCCAATTCCTTATCCAACCAGCCACTGACCCATCTATTCCATGAGCCTCAATTTTGTTAACCAGCCTTCTATGTGGTACTTTGTCAAACGCCTTCCTAAAATCCATGTAGACAACATCCATTACATTCCCTTCATCAATCCTCCCTGTTACTTCATCTAAAAATGTGATTAGTCAAACACGATCTGCCTTTACAAATCCGTGTTGGCTCTCCTTAATCAGCTTAAATTTCTCCAAGTGCCCGTTAATTTTTTCCTTGATTATTGTTTCTAAAACTTTACCCACCACTGATGTTAAACTGACCGGCCTGCAGTTACTAGGATTGTCCTTACACCATTTCTTGAACAATGGTGTCACATTTGCCACTTTCCAATCCTCAGTCACCTCCCCCGCATCAAGGGAAGATTGGAAAATTATGGCAAGCCCTTCCGCTATCTCCTCCCCCAATGCCCTTAGCAGCCTGTGATGCCAGCCATCTGGACCAGGCGACTTTTCCACTCCAAGCATACCCAGTCTTTCTAGTACATCCTGTCTATCAATTTTCACCCCTTCCATTGCTTTTAACTTTTCCACTTCTACCGATATTTTGTCAGCATCCACCTCCTTAATAAACTCCGATACAAAGTACTCATTGAGTATTCTAGCCTTGCCCTGCGCCTCTAGGCATATATCACTTTCTTTGTTCCTAATAGGCCCCACCCTGCCTCTTACTACCCGCTTACTGTTTACATGCTGGTAGAAGATTTTTGGGTTCCCTTTTATGTTAACCGCCATTCTACTCTCATATTCTCTGTTTGCAAATCTTATTTTCATCTTCACTTCCCCTCTCAACTTATTGTATTTGGTCTGGTTCTTCCTTGAAGAATTCACCTGACATTCATCATAAGAACATAAGAGCAGGAGTAGGCCATACTTCCCCTCGAGCCTGCTCCGCCATTCAATAAGATCGTGGCTGATCATCGACCTCAACTCCACTTTCCCGCCCGATCTCCATATCCCTTGATTCCCCATGAGTCCAAAAATCTATCGATCTCAGCCTTGAATATACTCAAAGACTCAGCATTCAGAGCCCTCTGGGGCAGAGAATTCCAAAGATTCACAACCCACTGAGTGAAGAAATTCCTCCTCATCTCAGTCTTAAATGGCTGACCCCTTATCCTGAGACTCTGCCCCCTAGTTCTAGACACTCCAGCCAGGGGGAAACAACCTCTCAGCATTTACCCTGTCAATCCCCTTCAGAAGCTTGTATGTTTCAATGAGATCACCTCTCATTCTTCCGAACTCCAGAGAGTATCGGCCCATTCTACACAATCTCATCATCGGACAGCTCTCTCATCCCAGGAATCAATCGAGTGAACATTCATTGCACCGCCTCCAAGGCAAGTATATTGTTCCTTAGATAAGGATGCCAAAACTTTGCACAGTACTCCAGGTGCGGTCTCAGACTGTACAATTTTAGCAAGACTTCCTTACTCTTCTACTCCAACCCCCTTGCAATAAAGGCCAACATGCCATTTGGCTTCCTTATTGCTTGCTGTACCTGCATGGTAGCTTTCTGTGTTTCTTGCACGAGGACACCTAAATCTCTCTGAACACCAACATTTGAAAGTTTCTCACCATTTAAAAAATATTCTGTTTTTCTATTCTTCCTACCAAAGTGAATAACCTCACATTTCCCTACATTATAATCCATCTGCCACCTTACTGCCCACTCACTTAGTCTATCTATATCCCTTTGCAGACTCTTTGTGTTCTCCTCACAGCTTACTGTCCCAGTTAGCTTTGTATCATCAGCAAACTTGGATACATTACACTCGGTCCCTTCATCTAGGTCATTAATATAGATTGTAAATAGCTGAGGCCCCAACACTGATCCTTGCGGCACCCCACTAGTTACAGCCTTAACCTGAAAAAGATTTGTTTATCCCTACTCTCTGTTTTCTGTCCATTAACCAATCCTCTATCCATATTACCCCGAACCCCATGAGCCTTAATCTTGTGTAATAACCTTTTATTTGGCACCTTATCGAATGTCCTTTTATAACTGAGATGAGGAGGAATTTCTTCTCTGAGGGTCGTAAATCTGTGGAATTCTCTGCCGCAGGGAGCTGTGGAGGCTGGGTCATTAAATACATTTAAGGAGGAGATAGACAGATTTTTGCAAGATAAGGGAGTGAAGGGTTATGGGGAGCGGGCTGGGAAGTGGCTTTGAGCCCAAGATCAGCCATGATCTTATTGAATATTGGAGCAGGCTCAAGGGGCCAAGTGGCCTATTCCTGCTCCTATTTCTTATGTTCTGTCAGTCTGTGGTTCCATTTTACCCTGGCTAGATCCTTTCGCATCCCATTGAAGTTAGCCCTATTCCAGTTTAGAATTTCCACTCTAGATTGTTCCTTGCTCCTCTCCATTGCTAATCTAAATCTTGATGCGGAGATGCCGGTGTTGGACTGAAGTGGTCAAAAATGAGAAGTCGCACAACAACAGGTTATAGTCCAAGGGGGAAAAATTCAGTTGGTTGCGCCTCCCGTTAGCGCCTTAAGAGGGCGCTAATGGGGCGCAAAGCATCTAGCGCCCAGGCGCGGCGAAGTTTGCGCCGCTCGCGAAATTAACTAGACATTTTGCGGCGGCGCTAAACACTACCGCCACAATCTCCTGCGCCGGCAGATCGTGACGTCAGTCGAGTGCGCAACGCCCCAGTATCGCCCCGGAGCGGATATTGAGTGGCGCCCCCTGCCTTACCGCCTGACGCTAGCAACGACAGGTTGAGGGGAGCGTTCTCCAGTCATGAAGGGAAAGGGGGAGCGCTATTTAAAGGTGACCGCTTCCTGCCTTTTATTGTTGGTGCCATTTTTGAACTACGCATTCTGAGAGAGAGAGAGAGAGAGAGACTTCTGGAGAGATTCAACGTTGTGTGAAGGAGTTTTGGGTACTGAGCAGCACTTTGCAGGTTCATTTTGATTTGCCATTCCTTGTATCGATTTAGAAGAGACTGTGGGGGCTGCACTCTGAGCTCTTTGCCTGGTACTCTCCATTGTTCTTTCCAGCAGATTTGATGTGCAGGTCTCTCCAGGCCGAGATTCAAGGCTGCAATGAGCAGGATGTGGATGGAAAGCAAGATTAACCATCCCCTTTAAGAACTGGCCCGTGCCATTGTGTGTGTGTTCCATTGCTGACTGACATTACATGAGCTTCGCCAGCGCTCTGAGGTAGCGCCTCGCTCCTCGGCCTTTGCGCCTTAAGACAGGTGTGAAGCGCCTGATTTAGTGCTCCAATCACCTCCAGGGGCGATAAAAGTCAAGTTTGCAGTCGGTGGCGATAATTAGCGCCGGGCGCTAATCTTTGCGCCCGGCCGATAATTGCGCCCCAAATGGGGCAATACTGAATTTCTCCCCCCAACAGTTTTATTTGAAATTACGAGCTTTCGGAGCTCTGCTCCTTCTTCAGGTACAGGTAGAGTGAGGGAATACAAATCAATTACACAGTATATAGAGACAGAGAACAATGTGTCTGCAGAGATACAATCCGTCAGGGACACATCAAAGACACATCAGAGTACAGCTAAGACAATGAGGTGGGTCACAGGGGGTCCAACGTGTCAAATGCTGCCGTTTGCAGTTAAGCTTTTAACTTTTTTTTAAAAACTGGAAAAACAGACAGCGATGTCGAGTCACGTTCTGTAGCGTGACATGAACCCGAGATCCCGGTTAAGGCCGTCCTCATGAGGCCGTCCTCACGAGACGGGATATGACGCTCGACTCATCGATCGACAGTTCCAATGGGCCACAGCGAAAAATCACATAGACCTCCTCAGAAGGCGAACACGGGACACAACCAACAGAGTACCCTACGTCGTCCAGTACTTCCCCGGAGCGGAGAAACTACGCCATGTTCTTCGCAGCCTTCAACATGTCATCGATGACGATGAACACCTTGCTAAGGCCATCCCCACGCCTCCACTACTCGCCTTCAAGCAGCCACCTAACCTCAAAAGTACCATCGTTCGCAGCAAAGTACCCAGCTGTCAGGAGAACAGCGACCACGACACCACACAACCCTGCCACGGCAACCTCTGCAAGACATGCCAGATCATCAACACAGATACCATCATCACACGTGAGGACACTACCCACCAGGTACATGGTACATACTCATGTTACTCGGCCAACGTTGTCTACCTCATACGTTGCAGGAAAGAATGCACCGCGGCATGGTACATCGGCGAGACCATGCAGACACTGAGACAACGTATGAACGGACACCGCGCAACAATCGCCAGGCAGGATTGTTACCTCCCAGTTGGGGAACACTTCAGCAGTCAAGGACATTCAGCCTCTGATCTGCGGGTTAGCGTTCTCCAAGGCGGCCTTCGAGACACACGACAACGCAAAATTATCGAGCAGAAACTGATAGCCAAGTTCCACACCCATGAGGACGGCCTCAACCGGGATCTCGGGTTCATGTCATGCTACAGAACGTGACTCGACATCGCTGTCTGTTTTTCCAGTTTTTAAAAAAAAGTTAAAAGCTTAACTGCAGACGGCAGCATTTGACACGTTGGACCCCCTGTGACCCACCTCATTGTCTTAGCATTACTCTGATGTGTCTTTGATGTGTCCCTGACGGATTGTATCTCTGCAGACACGTTGTTCTCTGTCTCTATATACTGTGTAATCGATTTGTATTCCCTCACTCTGCCTGTACCTGAAGAAGGAGCAGAGCTCCGAAAGCTCGTAATTTCAAATAAAACTGTTGGACTATAACCTGGTGTTGTGCGACTTTTCATTTTTGTCCACCCCAGTCCAACACCGGCATCTCCACATCATGACCACTATTGACACCACAAACTGCCGCCTCAAAGTGGAGAGAATCTCCAAGAAGATCGCGCATATTGACACAGACATCAAGTATCTACAGAGATGCTAGAAACCAGACAAGATTCCGAAAGGACGACAGATCACGAACCCACTCAAGTCGACATACAACACAGTCTATGCTGAGAGACTTTGCCGTCGTACCTCTCGCACACTCCTCAACCAACTCGTACACCAGCTCTACAGCAGACGCCCCAACCTCGAAACCAAGATAGAGTCCATGCTCTCAGCCTGTGCTCAGGACACAGCAGACCAGCTACGAGACACCGCCAAACAGACGAGGCAACGGAACTACGCTTCCTACATGCGCATCAAGAACAGGAAGCTTGAGAAACTCGGCATCACCACCAGCAGCAACCAAGCCTCCCCCGGTAACACGGTTGCAACCACAGGGAAGTCCATCATCAACTTGTCGGACCACACCCTTCAACCAGACGAAATCGAAGTTCTCGCCCTAGGGCTCAAGTTCTGCCCCACCACCAAAATGGACCCCATCGGTCTCGCGGCAGACACAGAGGATTTCATCAGAAGAATGAGGATCCGGTAATACTACCACAAATCCCAAGATGTCAGCAACAAACCCAATGAGACAATCAATGATCTGGAACAGCAGACAGAGGGAACCGCAGTGCAGCAACCGAAGAAGAAAGAGTCAAATTGGACCCCTCCGGAGGATCGCTGCCCTAAGCTTGACATGTATGCTCAAGCTGTCAGGAAAAGCATCAACGCCAGATTCATCAGCCGCACTCACAAGACAGTCCAGAATGTCACCCGAGCACAACGCAACGCCATCCACGCTCTTAAGACCAACCGCAACATCGTCATCAAACCAGCGGACAAAGGAGGAGCCATCGTCATACAGAACAGAATGGACTATTGCAAAGAAGCATACCGACAACTGGACAACCAGGAACACTACAGACAGTTACCCGCAGATCTGACCAAAGAACACACCCGCCAACTCAATAGAATGATAAAGACCTTCGATTCAGTCCTTCAAAGCATCCTACGCGCTTTCATCCCAGGTACTCCCCGCGTAGGAGACTTCTACTGCCTCCCAAAGATACACAAAGCCAACACACCCGGACGTCCTATCGTATCAGGCAACGGAACCCTGTGTGAGAACCTCTCTGGGTACGTCGAGGGCATCCTGAAACCCATCGTACAGGGAACCCCCAGTTTCTGTCGCGACACTACAGACTTCTTACAGAAACTCAGCACCCATGGACCAGTTGAACCAGGAACACTCCTCGCCACGATGGACGTATCGGCACTCTACACCAGTATCCCCCACGATGACGGCATCGCTGTGATAGCCTCTGCACTCAATACCAACAACAGCCAATCTCCAGACGCCATCCTAAAACTCATCCGCTTCATCCTTGACCACAATGTCTTCACCTTCGACAACCAGTTTTTTACCCAAACACACGGAACAGCCATGGGGATCAAATTCGCACCCCAATACGCCAACATCTTCATGCACAAGTTCGAGCAAGACTTCTTCGCTGCACAGGACCTCCAACCATCGCTGTACACCAGATACATCGACGACATCTTCTTCCTTTGGACCCATGGCGAAGGATCACTGAAAAGACTACACGATAACATCAACAGGTTCCATCCCACCATCAAACTCACCATGGACTACTCCTCAGAATCGGTTTCATTCTTGGAGACACGAATCTCCATCAAAGACGAACACCTCAGCACTTCACTCTACCGCAAGCCCACGGACAAACTCACGATGCTCCACTTCTCCAGCTTCCACCCTAACCACGTTAAATAAGCCATCCCCTATGCACAAGCCCTGCGAATACACAGGATCTGCTCAGATGAGGAGGAACGCGATGGACACCTACGGACGCTGAAAGACGCCCTTGTAAGAACGGGATATGACGCTCGACTCATCGATCGACAGTTCCGACGGGCCACAGCGAAAAATCGCATAGACCTCCTCAGAAGGCGAACACGGAACACAACCAACAGAGTACCCTACGTCGTCCAGTACTTCCCCGGAGCGGAGAAACTACTCCATGCTCTTCGCAGCCTTCAACATGTCATCGATGATGACGAACACCTTGCTAAGGCCATCCCCACGCCTCCACTACTCGCCTTCAAGCAGCCGCCTAACCTCAAAGGTACCATCGTTCACAGCAAATTACCCAGCTGTCAGGAGAACAGCGACCACGACACCACACAACCCTGCCACGGCAACCTCTTCAAGACATGCCAGATCATCAACACAGATACCATCATCACACGTGAGGACACTACCCACCAGGGACATGGTACATACTCATGTAACTCGGCCAACGTTGTCTACCTCATACATTGCAGGAAAGAATTCACCGCGGCATGGTACATCGGCGAGACCATGCAGACACTGAGACAACGTATGAACGGACACCGCGCAACAATCGCCAGGAGGATTGTTACCTCCCAGTCGGGGAACAGTTCAACAGTCAAGGACATTCAGCCTCGGATCTGCGGGTTAGCGTTCTCCAAGGCGGCCTTCGAGACACACAACAACGCAAAATTATCGAGCAGAAACTGATAGCCAAGTTCCACACCCATGAGGACGGCCTGAACCGGGATCTCGGGTTCATGTCATGCTACAGAACGTGACTCGACATCGCTGTCTGTTTTTCCAGTTTTTTAAAAAAAGTTAAAAGCTTAACTGCAGACGGCAGCATTTGACACGTTGGACCCCCTGTGACTCACCTCATTGTCTTAGCTGTACTCTGTTGTGTCTTTGATGTGTCCCTGACGGATTTTATCTCTGCAGACACATTGTTCTCTGTCTCTATATATTGTGTAATCGATTTGTATTCCCTCACTGTGCCTGTACCTGAAGAAGGAGCAGAGCTCCGAAAGCTCGTAATTTCAAATAAAACTGTTGGACTCTAACCTGGTGTTGTGCGACTTCTCATTTTAATCTAAATCTTGTGATGCAATGACATTCCAGTGCAGTGCTGTGGGAGTAAAGCACAGTGCAGAGTAAAGTTGCCTCTGCACTGCTCCACGAACATGCCTGAGCCCGAAACTCAGAAGAGCGCCCTCTACTGCATTCCACTTGTCTCAACAGCGGGAGAAGCAGGCGGCAGAATTCCCGCCCCTTGGGCACCCCGATTAGTTGGAGGACCCGCCGCCAGCTCAGTCCTCCAAGCTCCACCCACTCTCTCCCTATTGGTCGGAGCTCACGTCAGTCACAGCCGTGGTGTTGATCACGTGCCCCAGTCCGGCTCCCTGCAGAAGACAACGGGCTGCGGCCGCTCAATCCGCTCCGCTCGGTGCTGGGACGCTCCGGTTTGTATTGTCTTTATATTTATCTCCCAGCCCGCGCTGCTCTCCGCTATATATAAAAAAAACCTCATAAAACTCACTTACCGCCGGTGATCAGGACTGTCAGACGGGGTGTGTGATGAGCATGCGCGATGCGGGCCAACGCCTGTGGAGCAGGAGAGGGCGGGGCTATGGGGCGCATGCGCGGTGTCAGCAACACCTCAGCGCGGCGGCCGGTGCGCTTTCTGGAGCGCGGGGGCTTGTGGGGATTGCAGTCACCATTACTGTTGATCCTTTAAACCAACTTGTGCAGCAGCTGGGGCCTGAAAATCAGCTTCACTGCCCCTGGGCTGGGAAAGGGCGACATGAGGCAACATTCTCCCTCTTACCCCTTTCTCAAATCCTTTTACAGGGTTTTAGAAATGGAGCATTTACAGACAGGAAGCTCAGACCAAACATCACCTTAAGTTCAGACAGTCGCTCGATTGATCAGGACCTGAATATCATTGGCCTTTGCACATGGAAGGAGAGAGTAGTGATCAAAGCGTGGACAAACAGCACACGTGTTCTGTGTGTGGACACGCTTTCAGCCGATCGCCTGACCTGGCGACATATATGCACTGTCACACTGGGGAGAAACCGGGTAAAGGCAGAGATGGCGGAAAGGGATTCAGTTCTGTGTCAGAAGTTCATCAGCGCAGTCACACCAGGGACAGACCGTTCACCTGCTCCGTGTGTGGAAAGGGATTTGTTTATCCATCCCACCTGCTGAGACACCAGCTTGTTCACACTGACGAGACACCGTTTAACTGTTCTTACTGTCGCAAGAGCTTTAAAAGCTCCGGGGCTCTGAAGGAACGCCAGCTTATTTAAACCGATGAGAGGCCGTTTATGTGTTCTGACTGTGGGAAGAGCTTTCAAAGCGCTCAGAATCTGACGACACACCAGCGAATTCACACTGGGGAGAGGCCGTTCACCTGCTCCGTGTGTGGGAAGGGATTCACTAAGACATCCATCCTGCGAACACACCAGAGAGTTCACACTGGTGAGAGACCGTTTAAATGTTCTGACTGTGGGAAGAGCTTTAAAAGCTCCGGAAATTTGAGTGGACATTCTGGTGTGTCAGCGGGTGGGATACACCAGGGAATCCCTTTCCACACACTGAGGTTGACTCTAATGATCGGGGGTCCCAGGGTTTCGGATGCCAGATAATCAAGCTCACAAGAACACAACTTGTCTCTCCAGGCTTTATTAAGAGCGCTGCATAACACAGATCGGGTGATAATTCCCGCAATCTGGAGAATAGAAGTACAGTGGATTCACGCGCAATCTTCTCGAGTCTGTTCCAACTGACAACGGCGTAAGTGGCCTGTTCTTATACACAAGCTTGGTTACCGCTCAGGAAATGGGATTGTTTGGACCCGTCTGTTGATCGCCTCCTGAACTCCTGCTAATTCAGGGAATTTAGTCCATCTGTGACCAGACTATAACCACAAGCCCGTCTGGTTATCACACCTGTACGGTCAGTGAGGTTATTATTAGATTCACACCCAGACGTTGTGCCTTTACTTGTCTGGCACTTCATCCCATAACACGGGTACAGGGGCTCAATAATGTTTCATTCATCAGAAAAAGACAAAGTACAACAACATACTGGTCAGCTTAACAGAATCTCATCATATTTATGGGGCCATAAATATAAGATGGTCACAAATAAATCCAGGAGGGAATTCAGGAGAAACTTCTTTACCCAGAGTTGTGAGAATGTGGAACTCGCTACCACAAGGAGTAGGTGAGGCGAAAAGCACAGATGCCATTAAGGGGAAGCTAGATAAACACATGAGGGAGAAAGGAATAGGAGAATATGTTGGAGGAGACTCGTGTGGAGCACAAACCCCGGCATAGACCAGTTGGGCCGAATGGCCTGTTTCTGTGCTGCACATTCTATGTAACATCATGAACAGTTAAATCAAGGGAATCATCAGCACAACAGTCTTAAAGATGAAACAGCAGTACAAGAATTTATAAAACATTCATCCATTCCACGTTCATGTCGCCCCAGCTGTCTGCAGGGCCCTGCGCTACAGAACAGTGTGAACTCGCTGGTGTCTCAGCAGATTATTGGAGCTTTTAAATCTCTTCCCACAGTCAGAATATTTAAACGGCCTCTCTCCAGTGTGAACTCGCTGGTGTGTCAGCAGGGTGGAGGACTGAGCGAATCCCTTCCCACACACGGAGCAAGTGAACGGCCTCTCCCCAGTGTGAACTCGCTGGTGTGTCAGCAGATCTGAAGACCGAGTGAATCCCTTCCCACACACTGAGCAGGTGAAGGGCCTCTCTCCAGTGTGATCTCGCTGGTGTGCGAGCAGGTTGGAGGCCCGAGTGAATCGCTTCCCACACACGGAGCAGGTGAGCGGCCTCTCCCCAGTGTGAACTTGCTGGTGTCTCAGCAGATGGTTGGACTGAGTGAATCCCTTCCCACACACAGAGCAGGGAAATGGCCTCTCCTCAGTGTGAGCACGCTGGTGTATCCTCAGATCCCGGCGGCTTTTAATTCTCTTCCCGCAGTCAGAATGTTTAAACGGTCTCTCATCAGTGTGAACTTGCTGGTGTGTCAGCATGTGGGATGTCTGACTGAAACTCTTCCCACACACGGAGCAGGTGAACCGACTGTCCCGGGTGTGACTGCGCCGGTGAACTTTCAATGCAGACGGGGAACAGAACCCCTTCCCGCCGTCCCCACCTTTACCCGTTTGTTTCCCAGTGTGATGGTTGACGTGTCTCGATAGGTCAGGCGATCGGCTGAATCCCTTTCCACACAGGGAACACGTGTGCGGTTTGTCTGCGCTGTGATTGCTGCTCTTTCCTTCCATGTGCAAAGGCCGATGATATTCAGGTCCTGATGAATGGAGCGACTCTGTCAGATCTTGAGCTGGTGTTTGGTCTGAGCTTCCTGTCTATAAATGCTCCATTTCTAAAACCCTGTAAAAGGAGTTTAGAAATGGGGTAAGAGGGAGAATGTTGTCTCGTGTCGCCCTTTCCCAGCCCAGGGGCAGTGAAGCTGATTTTCAGGCTCCAGCTGCTGCACAGGTTGGTTGAAAGGATCAACAGTAATGGCGACAGCAATACCCACAAGCCCCCGCGCTCCAGATAGCGCTCCGGCCGCCGCGCTGAGTTGTGGCTGACACCGCGCATGCGCCTGATGGCCCCGCCCTCTCCTGCTCCACAGGCGTCCTCAGCACACACCCTGGGCCCCTGTCAATCATCCTCCCCCGCGCTTGCGCGCTGGGCCCCTGAGCGCCAGGCTGCCGCGCGGGGCTTTCTTTGTAAAGTCGGTGTTGGTTAAGAGCCGCAATCAGTGAGGGAAAGTGAGTTTTCCACCAGATCCGATTGAGATCAGAGGAGGGGAGAGAATAAAAGGGAATCGAAACCTGAGAGTCCGAGGGCTCCGCAGGCACCGAATGGAGCGACTTCACTCGGGTGGAGATCGTCTCAGGGGCACGTGACCGCGAGCAGCGGGCGGGATTGACGTGTCCGCCGACCAATAGGGAGAGAGATCGCGGGAGCAGTGGGCGGCCTGCGGGTGACGCGCACTGGAACGTCTTGACGTCATAAAAGGTGGAGACGTTATGACGTCATTGCTGCTTGGTGTTTCTGAGTGAGGGAGGCTGGGGTCAGGGTTGACTGACATTCTGTGCTGAGCCAGTTCTGATGAAAGGTCACAGACCTGAAACGTTAACTCTGTTTCTCTCTCCACAGATGCTGCCGGACCTGCTGAGTACATCCAGCATCTTCTGTTTTTATTTCAGATTTCCAGCATCCGCAGTATTTTGCTTTTGTATCAGTGTTTAATTCACTGCCACTTCTCTTCCAGGAATGCCCACCTTGAAGAAATTCTGCTCTTCTCTCCGACGGGATTTACGTTTGTCTCTTCTACCTTGTTCATCTTCATTGCTTTCTGTTTCCCTTCTCGTGTTTGATCAGGTATCTACCAGAACTCGCTTTCACAGCCACATCTCTTCCCTTAGCCACTGTCTCCAGGGAGTGCTGCACTGTCGGAGGTGCCGTCTTTCGGATGGGACGTTAAACTGAGGTCCCATCTGCTCTCTCAGGTGGACGTGAAAGATCCCCTGGCACTTCTTCGAAGAAGAGCAGGGGAGTTATCCCCGGCCAATATTTATCCCTCAATCAACATAACAAAAACAGGTTATCTGGTCATTATCACGTTGCTGTCTGTGGGAGCTTGCTGAGCGCAAATTGGCGGCCGGGTTTCCCACATTATAACAGTGACTACACTTCAAAAAGTACTTCATTGGCTGTAAAGCGCTCTGGAGCGTCCGGTGGACGTGAAAGGCGCTATAGAAATGCAAGTCTTTCTTTTTTTTCTGGCGCCAACTTATTCCACACGGATTCCAACTGAAATTCCACCCTTGTTGTTTCGGATCCACCCAGGATTTGAGCTTGAACAGTCGAGCAGGCTGCAGTCAGTCTGCCATAATGTTCCGTTCTGGGCACCGCACCTCAGGAAGGATATATTGACCTTGGAGGGGTCGCAGAGCAGATTCACCAGAATGATACCAGGACTAAAAGGGTTAAATTATGAGGACAGGTTGCACAGACGAGGCTGGTATTCCCTCCAGTATAGAAGATTAAGGAGTGATCGAATGGAGGTGTTTAAGATGATTAAATGTTTTGAAGAGGTGACTAAAGTAGGGGACAGGGGAATGTCTACAGATGTTATTTATATGGACTGCCAGAAGGCATAAGAAATAGGAGCAGGAGTAGGCCATTCGGCCCTTCAAGCCTGCTCCGCCATTCAATGAGATCATGGCTGATCTTCTGCCTCAATTCCATTCACCGGCCCTATCGCCATATCCCTTGATGCCCTTACTAGTCAGAAATCTATCGACTTCTGTTTTGAATATACCCAATGACTGAGTCTCCACAGCCCTCTGGGGTAGAGAATTCCAAAGATTCACCACCCTGTGTGTGAAGAAATTTCTTCTCATCTCAGTCCTGAATGGCCTACCCTTTATCTTGAGGCTGTGGCCCCTGGTTCTAGACTCCCCAGCCAAGGGAAACATTCTCCCAGCATCCACCCTATCAAGCCCTGTAATAATTTTGTATGCTTCAATGAGATCCCCCTCATTCTTCTGAATTCAAGAGAATACAGGCCTAGTTTACTAAATCGCTTCTCATACGACAGTCCCACCATCCCAGGAATCACTCTCATGAACCTTTGTTGCACTCCCTCTATGGCAAGTATATCCTTCCTTAGGTAAGGAGACCAAAATTGTACACAGTACTCCAGGTGTGGTCTCACCAAGGCCCTATATAATTGGAGTAAGACTTCTTTACTCCTGTACTCAAATCCTCTTGTAATGAAGGCCAGCATACCGTTTACCTCCCTAATGACTTGCTGCACCTGCACACTCACTTTCAGTGACTCATGTACAAGGCCACCCAGTACCCTTTGAGCACCTGCATTCCCCAATCTTTCACCATTTAGGAAATACGCTGCCTTTCTGTTTTTTCTACCAAAGTGGATAACTTTACATTTATCCACATTATATTCCATCTGCCATGTTCTCGCCCACTCACTGAGCCTGTCGAGATCCCCTTGAAGCCTCTTCACATCCTCTTCGCAACTGACACTGCCACCTAGCTTTGAATCATCAGCAAATTTGGAAATGTTACCTTTAGTCCCCTCATCCAAATCATTGATATAGATTGTGAATAGCTGGGGCTCAAGCACCAATCCTTGTGGTACACCACTAGTCACAGCCTGCCATCCTGAAAAAGACCCGTTTATCCCTACTCTTTGTTTTCTGTCTGTTAACCAATTCTCAATCCATGCTAGTATATTACCCCCAACTCCATGTGCCCTAATTTTGTTTACCAACCTCTTATGTGGGACCTTATTGAATGCCTTCTGAAAATCCAGATACACCACATTCACCGGTCCCCCTTTGTCTACTCCACCAGTTACATCCTCAAAGAACTCCAATAGGTTTGTCAAACAGGATTTCCCTTTCATAAATCCATGTTGACTCTGCCCAATCTTACTATTTGTTTCTAAGTGCCCAGTTATTGCATCCTTCATAATAGATTCCAGCATTTTCCCAACTACTGATGGGAGGCTAACAGGTCTGTAGTTCCCCGTTTTCTCTCTCCCTCCATTCTTAAAAAGCGGGGTTACATTTGCTATCCTCCAATCTGCAGGAACCGTTCCAGAATCTATAGAATTTTGGAAGATGACAACCAATGCGTTTGATAATGTCCCTCATAACAGACTGTTAACTAAGGTTGAAGCCCATGGAAGAGAAGGCTTAGGAAACTGGTTAGGAAATTGGCTGAGCGGCAGAGGACAGAGAGTAGGGATAATGGGTAAGTACTCTAATTGGCAGGATGTGACTAGTGATGTCCCGCAGAATCTGTGATGGGGCCTCAGCTATTCACAGTATTTATTAACGACTTAGATGAGGGCATTTGCCGATGACACAAAGATAAGCAGCATTGTAGGCAGTGTAGATGAAAGCATGAAATTACAAAGGGATATCGATAGATTAAGTGAATGGGCAAATGGATTTCAATGTAGGCAAATGTGTGGTCATCCACTTTGGACCTAAAAAGGATGGAGCAGGGTACTTTCTAAATGGTGAAAAGCTAAAAACAGTGGAGGTCCAAAGAGATTAAAATGTCATGAACAGATACAGAAAATAATCAAAAAGGCTAATGGAATGCTGGCCTTTATATCGAATCATAGAATGGTTACAGCATAGAAGGAGGCCGTTTGCCTGTCGAGCCCGTGCTGACTCTCTGCAAGAGCACTTCAGCTGGTCCCACTCACCCGCCCTTTCCTCTTTCTCATATCTAATATCTAGAGGACTAGAATACAAGGGGGTAGAAGTTATGCTGCAGTTATACAAAGCCCTGGTTAGACCACACCTGGAGTACTGTGAGCAGTTCTGGGCACCACACCTTAGGAAGGATATATTGCCCTTGGAGTGAGTGCAGCGTAGGTTTACCAGAATGATACCCAGACTCCGAGGAGAGATTTACACAAATTATGTATTCACTAGAATTTAGAAGGTTAAGCGGTGATTTGATCAAATTTTTCAAGATATTAAGGGGAACAGAGAGGGTAAATAGAGAGAAACTATTTCCGCTGGTTGAGGATTCTAGGAGAAGGTGGAATAGTCTAAAAATAAGAGCCAGACCTTTCAGGAGTGCAATTAGGAAACACTTCTACACACAAAGGGTGGTAGCAGTTTGGAACTTTCTTCCACAAATGGCAATTGATCAATTATTAATTTTATATCTGAGATTGATAGATTTTTGTTAACCAAAAGTTTAAGGGATATGGGTCAACGGCGGGTATATGGAGTTAGGTCGCTGATCAGCCATGATCTCATTGAATGGCAGAACAGGCTCGAGGGGCTCAATGGCCTCCTCCTGTTCCTGTGTTTTTTAATTTATTTTTATGGGATGTGGGCGTCACTGGCAAGGCCAGCATTTATTGACCATCCATAATTGCCCTTCAGAAAGTGGTGGTGAGCCACCTTCTTGAACCGCTGCAGTCCGTGTGGTGAAGGTACTCCCACAGTGCTGTTAGGGAGGGAGTTCCATGATTTTGACCCAGCAAAGATGAAGGATCGGCGATATACTTCCAAGTCAGGATGGTGTGTGACTTGGAGGGGAACTTGGAGGTGGTGGTGTTCCCATGCGCCTGCTGCCCTTGTCCTTCTAGGTGGAAGAGGTCGCGGGTTTGGGAGGTGCTGCCGAAGAAGCCTTGGCGAGATGCTGCAGTGCATCTTGTAGATGGTACACACTGCAGCCACCGTGCGCCGGTGGTGGAGGGAGTGAATGTTTAAGGTGGTGGATGGGGTGCCGATCAAGCGGGCTGCTTTGTCCTGGATGGTGTCGAGCTTCTTGAGTGTTGTTGGAGCTGCACTCATCCAGGCAAGTGGAGAGAAGTCCATCACACTCCTGACTGGCGCCTTGTAGATGGTAGTAAGGCTTTGGGGAGTCAGGAGGTGAGACACTCGCCGCAGAATACCTAGCCTGCTCCAGCTGAGGCCTAGCCAGTGATTTGTGAAGGTTTAGTATGACTTCCTTGTTTTTGTATTCAATGCCCCTATTTACAAAGCTTTCTCAACAGCCTTATCAACTTGCCCAGCCACATTCAAAGATTTGATAATATGCACCCCCAGGCCCCCCTGCTCTTGCACCTCTCTCAG
Organism: Squalus acanthias; assembly: GCA_030390025.1. NCBI lineage: Eukaryota > Metazoa > Chordata > Chondrichthyes > Squaliformes > Squalidae > Squalus > Squalus acanthias. The sequence goes on from CM059452.1 coordinate 280,673, forward strand.
AATAGCACCATTTAGATTAGACTGATTCTCCATGTTGTTTCTCCTGAACTGCATCACTTCACACTAATCCACAATTACATTGCGTCTGCCATGTGTCTGAAAATGGACAAGCTCCATTAAACCAGAAGGAACACAACCTTGAGAAAGCCTCATCCGTGCCTTTGTTAACCTCCAGACTCGACTATTCCCAATGCTCTACCGGGCGGCCTCCCACCTTCCACCCTCCGTAAACTTCAGCTCATCCCAAACTGTCCCGTGTCCTAACCCGCACCAAGTCGCGTTCACCCATCGCCCCTCTGTGCTCGCTGACCTACACTGGCTCCCGGTCCGGCAAGGCCTCGATTTTAAAATATTCTCATCCTTGTTTTCACATTCCTCCACGGCCTCGCCGCCCCTGTCCCTCTCTCTGTAACCGTGCTATTCGCCTCAACCACTCCATTTGGGAGCAAGTTCCTGAATTCCAGAGGTGAGGTGAGAGTGACTGCCTTTGACATCAAGGCAGCATTTGACCGAGTGTGGCATCAAGGAGCCCGAGTAAAACTGGTCAATGGGAATCAGAGGGGAAAACTCTCCACAGTCTGGAGTCATACCGAGCACAAAGGAAGATGGTTGTGATGGTTGAAGTTCAATCATCACAGCCCCACGACATCGCTGCAGGAGTTCCTCAGGGCAGTGTCCTCGGCCCAACCATCATCAGCTGCTTCATCAATGACCTTCCCTCCATCATAAGGTCAGAAGTGGGGATGTTCGCTGATGATTGCACAGTGTTCAGTGCCATTCACAACTCCTCAGATAATGAAGCAGTCCATGCCCGCATGCAACAAGAGGTGGACGACATTCAGGCTTGGGCTGATAAGTGGCAGGTAACATTCACGCCACACAAGTGACAGGTAATGACTATCTGCAACAAGCGAGAGTCTAATCACCTCCCCTTGACATTCAATGGCACTACCATCGCCGAATCCCCCACCATCTACATCCTGGGGGTTACCATTGACCAGAAACTTAACTGGACCAGCCGCATAAATACTGTAGCAACAAGAGCAGGTCAGAGGCTGGGTATTCTGCGGAGACTATCTCACCTCCTGACTCCCCAAAGCCTTTTCACCATCTACAAGGCACAAGTCAGGAGTGTGATGGAATACTCTCCACTTGCCTGGATGAGTGCAGCTCCAACAACACTCACGAAGCTTGAGATTGGCACCCCATAAACCATCTTAAACATTCACTCCCTCCACCACCGGCGTACCGTGGCTGCAGTGTGTACCATCTACAAGATGCACTGCAGCAACTCGCCAAGGCTTCTTCGGCAGCACCTCCCAAACCCGCGACCTCTTCCACCGAGAAGGACAAGGGCAGCAGGCACATGGGAACACCATCACCTGCAAGTGATGTGTTTACTTTTTCACCTTGTTGACTCTAAAAATGGAGTCTTGTGGTTTCAGACACCAGATATCAAGCTCACAACAACAGATTGTCTTTTATTGACTTTATTAACAGCACTGCAATAATACAGACAGAGCATAGTTACCGATCCCGAGATCAGAGATAATAGTGGATTCAGAACTCTCTTCTCCCCGGGTCTGTCCCAACAAGCAGCGGCTACACCGGCAATATTTATATTTTAACTTGTTTACATTATTGATCTGATACTGTTCAAACTGTAATCACAAGGAATTAAAAACAGAAAATGCTAGAAACACTCAGCAGGTCAGGCAGCATCTGTGCAGTGAGAGAAACAGAGTTAACGTTTCAGGTCTGTGACCCTTCGTCAGAACTGGAAAAAAGTTAGAGATGTAACAGATTTTAAGCAGGTGCCGAGGCATGGAAAGGGGAGGAAAGAACAAAAGGGAGGGTCTGTGATAGGGTGGAAGGCAGGAGTGGTTAAATGCTGCAAATGGGAATGGCAGAATCATCAACAGCTGCCGTCTGAAAAGATAGGGGCAGAGGTTCTGGACTGAAATTGTTGAACTCGATGTTGAGTCCAGAAGGCTGTAAAGTGCCTCATCGAAAGAGGAGGTGCTGTTCCTCGAGCTTACGTTGAGCTTCATTGGAACAGTGTAAGGGGCCGAGAACGGAGAGGTCAGAGTGGGAGTAGAGCGGAGAATTAGTGACAGGCGACCGGAAGCTCGGGGTCACCCTTACGGATTGAACGGAGGTGATCTGCACAGCGGTAGTCATGGAAAAGGACAAAGATGGGTAGTAGGGATAGACCAGGGAATTATAGGCGAGTGAGCCTAACATCAGTGGTAGGGGAATTATTGGAAAAAATTCTGAGGGACAGAATTAGTCTGCACTTGGAGATGCAAGGATTAATCAAGAATAGTCAGCATGTCTTTGTCAGGAGGAGATCATGTCTGACCTATTTGATTGAATTTTTCGAGGGGGTGACTAGGCGTGTGGATGAGGGTAGCGCAGTTGAAGTGGTCTACATGGACTTCAGTAAGGCTTTTGACAAAGTCCCGCATGGGAGACTGGTCAAGAAGGTAAAAGCCCATGGGATCCAGGGCAACTTGGCACATTGGATCCAAAATTGGCTTAGTGGCAGGAGGCAGAGGGTGATGGTCGAAGGTTGTTTTTGTGAATGGAAGCCTGTGTCCATTGGTGTACCGCAGGGATCGGTGCTGGGTCCTTTGCTGTTTGTGGTTTACATTAATGATTTAGATATGAATGTCAGTGGTATGATCAGTAAGATCGCAGATGACACGAAAATTGGTGTAGACGGGTTGGTTAGATGGGCAGAACAGTGGCAAATGGAATTTAACCGTGAAAAGTGTGAGGTGATGCATTTTGGGAGGACTAACAAGGCAAGGGAATACACAATGAATGGTAGGACACCAGGAAGGACAGAGGATCAGAGGGACCTTGGTGTGCATGTACATAGATCCCTGAAGGCAGCAGGACAGGTAGATAAGGTGGTTAAGATGGCATATGGGATACTTGCCTTCATTAGCCGAGGCATAGAATATAAGCGCAGGGAGGTTATGATGGTGCTGTACAAAACGCTAGTTAGGCCACAGCTGGAATACTGTGTGCAGTTCTGGTCGCCACACTACAGGAAGGATGTGATTGCATTGGAGAGGGTGCAGAGGAGATTCACCAGGATGTTACCTGGGTTGCAGCGCTTCAGCTACGAAGAAAGACTGGACAGGCTGGGGTTGTTTTCCTGAGAGTAGAGAAGGCTGAGGGGTGACCTGATTGAGGTGTACAAAATTATGAGGGGCATAGATTGGGTACATAGAAAGGAACTTTTCCCCTTAGTAGAGGGGTCAGTAACAAGGGGGCATAGTTTCAAGGTAAGGAGCAGAAGGTTTAGAGGGGTTTTGAGTAAAAACTTTTTCACCCAGAGGGTGGTTGGAATCTGGAAGTCACTGCCTGAAAAGGTGGTAGAGGCAGGAACCCTCACAACATTCAAGAAGCATTTAGATGAGCACTTGAAATGCCATAGCATACAAGGCTATGGACCAAATGCTGGCAAATGGGATTAGAATAGACAGGGCTTGATGGCCGGCGTGGACACGATGGGCCGAAGGGCCTCTTTCTGTGCTCATATGACTCTATGAGAAGGCAGGTTAACAAAATTGAGGTGCATGGAATCAGTGGAACAGTGGCAGCTTGGATAAGGAATTGGCTGAAGGACAGAAAACAGCGAGTTGTGGTAAATGGCTGTTTTTCAAACTGGTGGATGGTAGACAGTGGTGTTCCCCAAGGGTCAGTGCTGGGGCCACAAAAATGACATGGATATTGGAATAGAGTAGAATTTCTAAATAAGCCGAAAACTCCAAACTTGGGGGTGTGGCAAACTGTGAGGATGATACCAATCGACTGCAACAGGACACAGAAAGGCTAACAGAATGGGCAGACAAGTGGCAGATGGAATTTAATGCAGAGAAGTGTGAGGTGATGCATTTTGGCAGAAGGAACAGGGAGAGGCAATATACACTTAATGGTACAGTTTGAAAGAGTGTGCAGGGACAGAGGGACCTGGGAGTTAATGTGCATAGGTCCCTGAAGGTGGTGGGAAATATTGAGAGAGTGGTTAACAAAGCATATGGGATCTTGGGCTTCATAAATAGAGGTATTGAGTACAAAAGTAGAGAAGTTATGCTGAACCTTTATAAAGCGCTGGTTAGGCCGCAACTGGAGTATTGCGTCCAATTCTGGTCACCACACTTTAGGAAGGATGTGAAGGCCCTTGAGAGGGTGCAGAGGAGATTTACCAGAATGGTTCCGGGGATGGGGGATCTTAGCTCCAAGGACAGGTTGGAGAAGCTGGATTTGTTTTCATTAGAGCAAAGGAGCTTGAGGGGTGATTTGATAAAGGTGTACAAGATTATGACCGGTTTGGATAGGCTAGACGGGGAATGGCTGTTCCCACTAGTTGATGGTACAAGGACTAGGGGACACAGATTTAAGGTTTTGGGCAAGAGATACGGGGGGATGTGAGGAAAAACTTTTTTACGCAGCAAGTGGTGAGGACCTGGAACTCGCTGCCGACGGAAGTGGTGGAAGCAGAGACACTCAATGTTTTCAAGGGGAGACTGGATAGGCACTTGAGGGAAATAAACTTGCAGGGCTACGGGGAGAGTGGGGGAATGGGACTGACTGGATTGCTCTACAGAGAGCCGGCACGGACTCGATGGGCCGAATGGCCTCCTTCTGTGCCGTTATGACTCTATGAGACCGCATCGTGAGCAGCGAATACAGTACACTAAATTACAAGAAGTACAAGTAAATCACTGTTTCACCTGGAAGGAGTGTTTGGTGCCCTGGACAGTGGGAAGGAAGGAGGTAAAATGGCAGGTGTTGCATCTCCTGCACTTGCACGTGAAGGTGCCAGGGGAAGGGGTGTTGTGGGTGATAGAGGAGTGGACCAGGGTGTCGCGGAGGGAGCGGTCCCATCGGAATGCTGAAAGGAGAGGTGAGGGGAAGAGGTGTTTGGTGGTGGGATCACGCTGGAGGTGGCGGAAATGGCGGAGGATGATCCTTTGAATGTGAAGGCTGGTGGGGTGAAAGGTGAGCACAAGGTGAACCCTATCGTGGTTCTGGGAGGGAGGGGAAGGGGTGAGAGCAGAGGTGAGGGAAATAGAATGGACTACACTACATCTACTGGTTCCCTTTTATCCACCCTGCTCGGTACATCCTCAAAGAACTCTAGCGAATTTGTCAAACACGATTTCCCTTTCATAAAACCATGTTGACTCTGCTTGATTGTATTATGATTTTCTAAATGTCCTGCTACTATTTCCTTAATAATGGATTCCAGCATCTTCCCAATGACAGATGTTAGGCTAACTGGCCTATAGTTTCCTGCTATCTGTCTCCCTCCTTTCTTGAATATGGGTGTTACATTTGCAGTTTTCCATTCTGCTGGAACCTTTCCAGGGTCGAGGGAATTTTGGAAGATTACAACCAATGTGTCCACCATCTCTGCAGCCACTTTTTTTAAGACCCCAGGATGCAGGCCATCACGTCCAGGGGACTTGTCAGCCTGTAGTCCCATTAGTTTGCCTAGTACTTTTTCTCTAGTGATAGTGATTGTTTTAAGTTCCTCCCTCCCTTTTGCCCCTTGATTTTCCACTATTATTGGGATGCTTTTAGTGTCTTCTCCCGTGAAGACAGATACAAAATATTTGTTCAAAGTCCTTGTTTCCCATTATTAATTCCCCAGTCTCATCCTCTAAGGGACCAACGTTTACTTTAGATATTCTATTCCTTTTTATATACTTGTAGAAGCTCTTACTCTCTGTTTTTATATTTCTTGCTAGTTTACTCTCAATCAATTTTCTCTCTCTCTTATATTTTTCGTCATCCTTCGCAAGTCTCTAAAAATTTCCCAATCTTCTGGCCTACCACTAATCTTCACAACATTGTATGCCTTTTCTTTCAATTTGATACGCTCCTTAACTTCCTTAGTTCATCTTTCTCAGAGTCTTTCTCACTGGAATGTATCTTTGCTGAGAGTTATGAAATATCTCCTTAAAAGTCTGCCACTGCTTATCTACCGTCTTACCTTTTAATCTATTTTCCCAGTCCACTTTAGCCAACTCGGTCTTCATACCCGAGTAATTCCCTTTATTTAAGTTTAAGACACTAGTTTCAGACCCAAGTTTCTCGCCCTCAAACGGAATGTGAAATTCTATCATGTTATGAGCAGGTTCCCTGAAGGATCCTTTACTATGAGATCATTAATTAATCCTGTCTCATTACACATTACCAGATCGAAAATAGCCTGTTCCCTGGTGGATTCCACAACATATTGTTCCAAGAATCTATCCTGAATACACTCTATGAACTCGTCCTCAAGGCTACCTTTGCCAATTTGATTTGTCCAATCTATATGAAGATTAAAATCACCCATGATTATTGCAGTACTTTTCTGACAAGTCCGCATTATTTCTTGATTTATACTCTGTCCCGCAGTGTAGTTACTGTTCGGAGGCCTATAGACTACTCCCAGCAGTGACTTATTTCCCTTATTATTTCTTATCTCCGCCCAAACTGATTCTACATCTTGATCATCCGAGCCAAGATCATTTCTCACTACTGTACTGATCTCATCCTTTATTAACAGAGCTCCCCCACATCCTTTTCCTTTCTGCCTAACCTTCCGAAATGTCAAATACTCCTGAATATTCAGTTTCCAGCCTTGGTCACCTTGCAACCACGTCTTTTTAATGGCTATCAGATTATAACCATTTATTTCTATTTGTGCCATCAACTCATCTATTTTGTTACGAATGCTGCATGCATTCAGATAAAGAGCCTTTAATTTTGTCTTTTTACCATTTTCGCTGCTCTAACCTTATTTGCTGGTACACTCTTATGCTTGTACACTCTGTCCCTTCCTGTCACACTCTAGTTATCATTACCCCTATCGCCACCCTGCACTATTGCCTTGTCCTTTCTATTTAACTTTCTAGGTTTCCCCTCACCTGAACCCTCCTCCCCCACTATTTAGTTTAAAGCCCTATCGACAGCCCTAGTTATTTGATTCGCCAGGACACTGGTCCCCGCACGCTTCACGTGAAGCCCATACCAACGGAACAGCTCCCTCTATCCCCAGTACTGGTGCCGGTGCCCCAAGAAGTGAATCCCATTTCTCCCACACCAAGCCTTGAGCCACGCATTCAACTCTCTGATTTATTAACCCGATGCCAACTTGCTCCTGGCTCATGTAGTAATCCAGAGATTACATAGAAACATAGAAACATAGAAGATAGGAGCAGGAGGAAGCCATTCGGCCCCTCTAGCCTGCTCCGCCATTCAATGCGATCATGGCTGATCATCCAAATTCAGAACCCTGTCCCTGCTTTCTCCCCATATCCCTTGATCCCTTTAGCCTTAAGAAATATATCCAACTCCTTCTTGAATATATTTAATGAATTGGCCTCTACTGCCTTCTGTGGTAGAGAATTCCACAGGTTCACCACTCTCTGGGTGAAGAAATTCCTCCTCATTTCTGTCCTAAATGGCTTACCCCTTATCCTTAGGCAGTGACCACTGGTTCTGGACTCCCCGATCATCGGGAACATCCTTCCTGCAGCTAGTCTGTCAAGACCTGTCAGAATTTTATAAGTTTCAATGAGATCCCCTCTCATTCTTCTAAACTCCATCGAGTACAAGCGCAATCGACACAATCTCTCCTCATACGTCATTCCTGCCATCCCAGGTATCAGCCTGGTGAATCTTCACTGAACTCCTTCCATGGCACGAACCTCCTTCTTCAGATAAGGCGACCAGAACTGCACACAATACTCAAGATGTGGTCTCACCAAGGCCCTGTACAACTGCAGCAAGACATCCTTGTTCCTGTACTCAAATCCTCTCGCTACGAAGGCCAACATACCATTTGCCTTCTTAACTGCATGCTGCACCTGCATGCTTACCTTCAGCGACTGGTGCACAAGGACACCCAGGTCTCGTTGCACTTCCCCTTCTCCCAATCTATTGCCATTCAGATATAACCTGCCTTCCTGTTTTTGACACCAAAGTGGATAACCTCGCATTTATCTACGTTATATTGCGTCTGCCATGCTTCTGCCCAATCACCCAACCTCTCCAAATCATCCTGGAGTTTCTCGGCATCCTCCTCACAGCACGCACGCCCACCCAGCTTTGTGTCGTCTGCAAACTTGGAGATATTACATCTAGTTCCCTCGTCTAGATCATTAATATATATTGTGAATAGCTGGCGTCCAAGGACCGATCCCTGCGGTACCCCACTAGTCACTGCCTGCCACTCGGAAAAAGACCCGTTTATTCCAACTCTTTGCTTTCAGTCTGCCTACCAGTCTGTATCCAAGTCAATACCTTGCCCCCAATCCCATGTGCCTTAACTTTACACGCTAATCTCTTATACGGGACCTTATCAAAAGCCTTTTGAAAGTCCAAATACACCACATCCACTGGCTCTCCCTTATCTATTTTAACAGTTACATCCTCAAAAACTTCCAGTAGATTAGTCAAGCATGATTTACCTTTTGTAAATCCATGTTGACCTTGTCCGATCCTGTCACTGTTTTCCAAGTGCTCTGCTATTACATCTTTTATAATGGACTCTAGCATTTTCCCCACTACCGATGTCTGTAATTCCCGGGTTATCTCTCTACCACCTTTTTTGAATAGTGGGGTAGCATTAGCTACCCTCCAATCCATGGATATTGTTCCAGATTCCATCGAATGTTGGAAGATGATCAGCAATGCATCTACTATTTCTAGGGCCACTTCCTTAAGTACCCTAGGGTGTAGATTATCAGTCCCTGGGGATTTATCTGCCTTCAATCCCGCCAATTTCCCTAACACCATTTCCCTACAAATACTGATTTCTTTCAGTTCCTCCCTTTCATCAGACCCTATGTTCCCTGATATCTCTGGGAGGTTATTTGTGTCCTCCTTTGTGAAGACAGAACCAAAATATATATTTAATTGTTCGCCATTTCTTTGTTCCCATTATAAGTTCCCCTGATTCTGAATGCAAGGGACCTACGCTTGACTTCACCAATCTTTTTCTCTTCACATATCTATAAAAGCTTTTACAGTCAGTTTTTATGTTCCCTGCAAGCTTCCTCTCATATTCTATTTTCCCCTTCTTAATTAATCCCTTTGTGCTCCTTTGTTGAATCCTAAACTGCTCCCAATCCTCAGGTTTACTGCTTTTTCTGGCCAATTTATATGTTCTCTCCTTGGATCTTATGCTATCCCTAATTTCCCTTGTTAGCCACGGTTGAGTCACTTTTTTTGTTTTATTCTTATGCCAAACTGGGATGAACAAATTCTGTAGTTCATCCATGCGGTCTTTGAATGTTTGCCATTGCCTATCCACCGTCAACCCCTTGAGTGACATTCTCCAATCAATCCTACCCAATTCACGCCTCATACCATCGTAGTTTCCTTTATTTATATTCAGGACCCTAGTCTCTGAGTCAACTACTTCACTTTCCATCTTAATGAAGAATTCTATCACATTATGATAGCTCCGACCCAAGGGGGCTCGTACAACAAGATTGCTAATTAATCCTTTCTCATTACATAATACCCAGTCTAAGATGGCCTGATCTCTGGTTGGTTCCTCGACATATTGGTCCAGGGAACCATCCCGTAAACACTCCAGGAATTCCTCCTCCACAATATTGTTACTAATTTGGTTAGCCCAATCTATATGTAGATTAAAGTTACCCATGAGTTGCAGGGTGAGCAGGGCTGGGAGCTTAACATACAGGGGTATTCAGTATTTAGGAAGGATCGACAAAAAAGAAAGGAGGAGGGGTAGCATTGCTGGTAAAAGAGGGGATAAATGCAATTGAAAGGAAGGATATTAACTCAGTTAATACAGAATCTATATGGGTGGAGCTAAGAAATAGCGAGGGGCGAAAAACATTAATAGGAGTGGTATATAGGCCTCCAAATAGTAAAATAGAGGTTGGGGAGGGCATCACGAGGGAAATTAGAGAAGCGTGCAATAAGAGCACAGCTGTCATCATAGGTGACTTTAACTTACATATAGATTAGACTAGCCTAATCAGTAAAAATAATGAGGAGGAGGAATTCCTTGAGTGTTTAAGGGATGGTTATCTGGATCAATATGTCGAGGAACCAACTCGGGAACAGGCTATATTGGACTGGGTGCTGTGCAATGAGAAGGGACTAATTAGTAATCTTGTTGTACGGGGACCCTTGGGTCAGAGCGATCATAACATGATCGATTTCTCACTCGAAATGGAGAGCGAAGAAATTGACTCAGAGACTAAGGTCCTGAATTTAAACAAGGGGAATTATGATGCCATTAGACGGGAACTGAGTAGGTCTGATTGGACAACGTTCCTGGGAGGACTGGAGGTAGATAAACAATGGCAAGCATTTAAAGATAGAATGACAAAATTGCAAAAATTGTTTATACCAATCTGGCATAAAAGGAAATCTAAAAAGGTGACTCAACCGTGGATAACGGGAAATTAGAGACAGCATAAAATCCAAAGATAGGGCGTATAAAATAGCCAAAAAAAGCGCCAGAGCGGAAGATTGGGAACAGTTTAAGATAGAGCAAAGGAGGACAAAGGGCTTAATCAAGAGGGGCAAAATAGCTTACGAAAGCAAGCTGGCGGAAAATATAAAAACTAACTGCAAAAGCTTTTATAAGTACATCAAGAGGAAAAGACTGGTGAAAACCAAAGTTGGTCCATTGCAGTCAGATACGGGGGAATATATAACGGGAAATAAGGAAATGGCAGACCAACTAAATGCATACTTTGGGTCAGTCTTTACGAAGGAAGACACAAAAAACCTCCCTGGGAATTCGGGAAAAATAGGGACATTGGCAAAGGAGGAACTGATGCAAATCAATATCTCTAAGGATATGGTGTTAAGGAAGCTAAAGGGATTGAAGGCGGACAAATCCCCAGGGCCTGATAACATGCATCCTAGGGTACTGAAGGAGGTGGCCCTAGAGATAGCGGATGCACTAAGTATGATTTTTCAGAATTCATTAGACTCGGGAACAGTGCCCATGGATTGGATGGTAGCTAACGTTACCCCACTATTCAAAAAGGGGGGTAGGGAAAAAGCAGGTAATTACAGACCTGTAAGCCTTACATCAGTTGTGGGCAAAATGCTGGAGTCCATCATTAAGGATGAAATAGCGGAGCACTTAGCAAATGGGGACAGGATAGGACAGAGTCAACATGGATTTACAAAGGGTAAATTGTGCTTGACTAACCTATTGGAATTTTTTGAGGGAGAAACTGGTAAAATAGATGGGGGAGAGCCAGTAGATGTGGTGTACCTGGACTTCCAAAAGGCCTTCGATAAGGTCCCACATAAAGATTAGCATGAAATTGAAGCTCATGGGATAAAGGGGAAAGTATTGACGTGGATAGAGAACTGGCTGTCAGATAGAAAACAGAGAGTTGGAATAAACGGCTCATTTTCTGAATGGCAGGCAGTAACAAGTGGGGTACCGCAGGGATCTGTCCTGGGTCCCCAGCTGTTCACAATTTACATTAATGACCTGGATCAGGGAGTCGGATGCAGCATTTCCAAATTTGCAGACGACACTAAACTAGGAGGAGGGGTGGGCTCAGAGGAGGAGACCAGGAAGCTCCAGAGCGATTTGGACAGACTGGGTGATTCGGCGGATAAATGGCAGATGCACTATAATGTGGACAAGTGCGAAGTTATCCACCTTGGGTGCAGGAACGGGAGGGCAAATTATTATTTAAATGGCAATACATTGGGAGAGGGGGAAGTACAGAGAGACCTGGGTGTTCTTGTACACCAGTCACTGAAGGCGAGCATGCAGGTGCAACAGGCGGTCAAGAAGGCAAACGGTATGCTGGCCTTCATAGCAAAAGGGTTGGAATACAGGAACAGGGATACCTTGCTGCAGCTGTACAGGGCACTGGTGAGACCACAGCTCGAGTACTGTGTACAGTTTTGGTCGCCTCATCTGAGGAAAGATGTTCTTGCCATGGAAGGGGTGCAGCGGCGATTCACCAGGCTGATACCAGGAATGGCGGGATTGACCTATGAGGAGAGACTATGTAGTTTAGGGATGTACACACTGGAGTTTAGAAGATTGAGAGGGGACCTCATAGAAGTGTATAATATTCTGACAGGTCTAGACAGACTAGATGCAGAAGGAATGTTTCCCTTGGCGGGTGAGAACAGAACTAGAGGACATAATTTAAGGATAAGGGCTAAACCATTTAGGACAGAAATGAGGGGGAATTTCTTCACTCAGAGGGTGGTGAACCTGTGGAACTCATTGCCACAGAGGGCAGTGTACGCCAGCTCATTAAATATATTTAAGAGGGAATTAGATATATTTCTACAGGCAAAAGGGGTTAAGGTTTACGGAGAGAAGGCGGGGACGGGATACTGAATTGGAGGATCAGCCATGATCTCATTAAATGGCGGAGCATGCTCGAAGGGCCGGATGGCCTACTCCTGCTCCTATCTTCTATGTATCTATGTATCTATGATGACTGCTGTGCCCTTATTGCACGCTTCTCTAATTTCCCTTTTAATGCCATCCCCAACCTTCGCATTACTGTTTGGAGGTCTATATACCACTCCCACAAACGTTTTCTGCCCCTTGGTATTTCTCAGTTCTACCCATACAGATTCCACATCGTCAGAGCTAATATCCTTCCTTACAATTGTGTTAATCCCCTCTTTAACCAGCAATGCTATGCCAATTCCCTTTCCTTTTTCCCTGTCTTTCCTGAATATTGAATACCCTGGATGTTGAGTTCCCAGCCTTGGCCACCCTGGAGCCATGTTTCCGTAATCCCAATCAAATCATATTCGTTTACCTCTATTTGCGCAGCTAATTCATCCACCTTATTCCGAATGCTCCTCGCATTAAGACACAAAGCCTTCAGGCTTGTTTTTTTAACGCTCTTAGACCCATTAGAATTATTATTTACTGCGGCCATTTTTGATTTAAACCGTTGATTTCTCTGACTGCCACTTTTGTTTTTCTCCTTCCTATCTTTTGCTTTTATCCTTGTTTCCCTTTCCTCTGTCTCCCTGCTCAGGTTCCCAACCCCCTGCCATTTTAGTTTAAACCCTCCCCCAGAGCACTAGCAAACACTCCCCCTCGGACATCGGTCCCGGCCCTGCCCAGGTGCAAACCGTACTTTTTGGTCCTGCTTTTTAATTTAGCCCCGAGCTGCTCGTACACCCTCAGTAGAACCTCTTTCTTAGTCCTACCTATGTCCTTGGTACCTGTGTGGACCACGACAACTGGATCCTTCCCCTCCCACTCCAAGTTCCTCTCCAGCCCAGAGGATATGTCCTTAACCCTGGCACTGGGCAGGCAACATAGCCTTCGGGACTCATGCTCTCGGCTACAGAGAACAGTATCTATCCCCCTAACTATACTGTCCCCGACCACTACTACATTCCTTTTTACTCCCTCAACTTGAATGGCCCCCTGTACCACGGTGCTGTGGTTAGTTTGCTCCTCCTCCCTGCAGTCCCTGCTCTCGTCCACACAGGCTGCGAGAACCTCGTACCTGTTGGACAAGTGCAAGGGCTGAGGCTCCTCCAATGCTAACTTCTGGATCCCCATTCCTGCCTCACTCGTAGTCACACCCTCCTGTCCCGGAGCACAGACCAAATCTGAAGGATTTAACCTAAGGGGTATGACTGCCTCCTGGAACAAAGTGTCCAGGTAACTTTCTCCCTCCCTGATGTATCGCAGTGTCCGAAGCTCGGACTCCAGCTCATCAACTCTGAGCCGAAGTTCCTCGAGCTGCAGACACTTCTGGTCACCACACTTTCGGAAGGATGTGAAGGCCCTTGAGAGGGTGCAGAGGAGATTTACCAGAATGGTCCGGGGATCTTAGCTACAAGGATAGGTTGGAGGAGCTGGATTTGTTTTTATTAGAGCAAAGACGGTTGCGGGGTGATTTGATGAAGGTGTACAGGATTATGACGGGTTTGGATAGGCTAGACGGGGAAAGGCTGTTCCACTAGTTGATGGTAGAAGGACTAGGGGACACAGATTTAAGGTTTTGGGCAAGAGATACAGGAGGGATGCGAGGAAAAAAAATTTTACGCAGCGAGTGGTGAGGACCTGGAACTTGCTGCCGACGGAAGTGGTGGAAGCGGAGACACTCAATGTTTTCAAGGGGAGACTGGACAGGCACTTGAGAGAAATAAACTTGCAGGGCTACGGGGATAGAGCGGGGAATGGGACTGACTGGATTGCTCTACAGAGAGCCGACATGGACTCGATGGGCCGAATGGCCTCCTTCTGTGCCTCTATGGCTCAATGTGGTGGCTGTGGATCACACTGGGGTCCACCAGCTCCCACATGCTGCAGCTGCAACACATCACCTGCCCTGCCAGCTCTATTGTACTTTATTTAACTAATTAGGTTTTCAAGTTTTGAAATACTCAATTGTCGATTAATAGTTTTTAATCTAGGTAATAACCTTGTTTAATTTATTAAATCTAGTTATGTGCTTTAGGTCGTTACTGTAACTTAGGCCACAGTCCTAATTAAACTCTAATATGATAGCAAACTACTGCGGATGCTGGAAATCCGAAATAACAACAGAAAACGCTGGAAAAACTCAGCAGACCAGGCAGCATCAGTGGAGAGAGAAACAGAGTTAACGTTTCAGGTCGAAGACCTTTCGTCAGAACTGGAAAAAAGCAGGAAATGAAATAGATTTAAAGCAAGTATAATGCTGGGAAAAGGGGGAGGGGATGAAAGAACAAAAGGCAAGGTCAATGGTGGGATAGAAAGCAGGAGAGATTAAGAGACATTAAGAGATAATCAAGGCAAGAGGAGGTGGTAATGTGACAGGTAGAGGCTAAATGAAGTGTGAAATGCGCCGGCAGAATGAAGGACAGCTGCCAGCTTCTGGGAGGGAAAACAAGGCCAAACAAAAGACAGGGAGAGAGGGAGAGAGAGAGAAACAGAATGAGACAGAAACAGAGACAGACAGACACAGGCAGACAGACACAGGGAGAGGGACAGAGAGAGAAAGAGAGAATGAGACAGAGAGAGAAGGAGAGGGAGAGAGAGCGAGACAGACAGAGAGAGAGAGAATGAGACAATGAGAGTGGGAGAGACAGAGAGAGAATGAGAATGAGAGAGGGAGAGAGAATGAGACAGTGAGAGAGAATGAGAGAGAAAGAGACAGAATCAGAGAATGAGAGAGAATGAGACAGTGAGAGAGGGAGAGAGTCAGTGAGAGAGAGAATGAGACAGAATATAGAAACATAGAAACTAGGAGCAGGAGTAGGCCATTCGGCCCGTCGAGCCTGCTCCACCATTCAATACGATCATGGCTGATCATCCAAATCCAGCACCCTGTCCCTGCCCCCTCACACAGAATCCCCATCGAGCCTGCACCGACACATATCCCACCCTATCCCCGTAACCCCACGTATTTAATTCCCCCTAATATATCCCATCCTATCCCCGTAACCCCACATATTTAATCCCCCCCTAACACTAAGGGTCAATTTATCATAGCCAAATCAACCTAACTCACACATTTTTGGACTGTGGGAGGAAACCGGAGCACCCGGAGGAAACCCACGCAGACACGGGGAGAATGTGCAAACTCCACACAGACAGTCACCCGAGGCCAGATTCGAACCCAGGTCCCTGGCGCTGTGAGGCACCAGTGCTAACCACTATGCCACCGTGTTGCCCGTGCCCGTACTGAGACAGAGAGAGAATGAGAGAGTGAGAGAGGGAGAGAGAGAGAATGAGACAGTGAGAGAGGGAGAGACAGAGAGAGAGAGAGAGAGAATGAGACAGAGAGAGAGGGAGAGAGAGAGAATGAGACAGTGAGAGAGGGAGAGAGAGAATGAGACAGTGAGAGAGGGAGAGACAGAGAGAGAGAGAATGAGACAGTGAGAGAGGGAGAGAGAGAGAGAATGAGACAGAGAGAGAGAATGAGACAGTGAGAGAGGGAGAGAGAGAGAGAATGAGACAGTGAGAGAGGGAGAGAGAGAGAATGAGACAGTGAGAGAGGGAGAGAGAGAATGAGACAGTGAGAGAGGGAGAGAGATAGAATGAGACAGTGAGAGAGGGAGAGAGAGAGAATGAGACAGTGAGAGAGGGAGAAAGAGAGAATGAGACAGTGAGAGAGGGAGAGAGATAGAATGAGACAGTGAGAGAGGGAGAGAGAGAGAATGAGACAGAGAGAGAGAGAGAGAGAGAGAGAGAATGAGACAGTGGGAGAGGCAGAGAGAGGAGTCTCTGGGCTTCACGCTCCCTTCTGTGCCCAGTTAGCTGGAATGGGATCTGAGCTTCACACAGGTGCATCCGATGGTGATGGTTAGACTGGATCTGGTGAGGATGACTTGTTGCCCAGACCGCTTCTTGTACCACACCTCCATGGTGTGCTTGAGGGGCACGGAGATGAGGTGGTGGAGGTGGCGGAATTGCTGCCGGCTCCATGTCCCCGGGTAGACGCAATCTTTCCGCTCACACTTGGCCATCTTGATCGTTGGGGGGTAGCGTGCGTGATCCGTGCAGATTCTGGAGGGAGGGAAGAGAATGAATGGCCCTTTATACTCTGCCTTTCACAGTCTCAGCACCTCCCAAAAGATCCACAGCCCTTCAAGCACTCTCCCAAACTGTCGTCATGTAGCAACACTCTCTCTTTCTCTCGGACTCTCTGTCTCTCTCTCTGTCTCTCTCTCTGTCTCTCTCTCTGTCTCTCTCTCTGTCTCTCTCTCTGTCTCTCTCTCTGTCTCTCTCTCTGTCTCTCTCTCTGTCTCTCTCTCTGTCTCTCTCTCTGTCTCTCTCTCTGTCTCTCTCTCTGTCTCTCTCTCTGTCTCTCTCTCACTCTCTCTCACTCTCTCTGTTTCTCACTCTCACTCTCTGTCTCTCTCACTGTGTCTCTCACTCTCTCGGTCTCTCTCTCCCTCACTCACTCTCACTCTCTGTCTGTCTCTCTCTCTCTCTCTCTCTCTCTCTCTCTCTCACTCACTCTCTCTGTCTCTCTTTCTGCCTCACTCTCTGCCTCGCACTCTCTCTCACACTCTCTCTCTCTGTCACTCTCTCTGTCTCTCATACTCTCTCTGTTTCACTCTCTCTCTCACACTCTCACTCTCTCACACACATTCTCTTTCTTTGTCTCTCTGTCTCACTCTCACTCTCTCTCACTCTCTCTGTCTCACTCTCTGTCTCACTCTCACTCTCTCTCTCACTCACTCTCTGTCTCACTCTATCTCTGCCACTCCCACTCCCACTCCCACTCCCACTCCCACTCCCACTCCCACTCCCACTCCCACTCCCACTCCCACTCCCACTCCCACTCCCACTCCCACTCCCACTCCCACTCCCACTCCCACTCCCACTCCCACTCCCACTCCCACTCCCACTCCCCCTCCCACTCTCACTCACTCCCTCTCACTCCCACTCACTCCCTCTCACTCCCACTCTCACTCTCACTCCCTCTCACTCCCACTCACTCCCACTCACTCCCACTCCCACTCTCACTCCCACTCCCACTCCCACTCCCACTCCCACTCCCACTCTCTCACTCTCACTCACACTCACTCTCACTATTTCTTTGCCTCTTTCTCACTCTCACTCTCACTCTCACTCTCACTCTCACTCTCACTCTCACTCTCACTCTCACTCTCACTCTCACTCTCACTCTCACTCTCACTCTCACTCTCACTCTCACTCTCACTCTCACTCTCACTCTCACTCTCAACTCTCTCTAATTCTTTGTATCTTTCTCTTTCTCTCTCTCTCTGTCTCACTCTCTCTGTCTCTCTCACATTGTCTGTCTTTCTGTCTCACTGTCTCTGTCACTCTCACTCACTCTCTCTCACTCTCACTCTCACTAATTCTTTGTCTTTTCTCTTTCTCTCTCTCTCTCTGTGTCTCACTGTCTCACTCAGTGTCACTCTCTCTCTGTCTCTCTCACATTGTCTGTCTGTCTTTCTGTCTCACTCTCTCTCACACACTCTCTCTGTTTCACTCTCTCTCACACACTCTGTCTCACTCTCTCTCTCAACTCTCTGTTTCACTCTCTCTCACACGCTCTCTGTTTCACTCTCTCTCACACACACTCTGTTTCACTCTCTCTCACATTCTCTCTCTCTCTCGCATTCTCTCTGTTTCACTCTCTCTGTCTCACTCTCTGTTTCACTCTCTCTCTCTCACACTCTCTGTTTTACTCTCTCTCACACACACTCTGCTTCACTCTCTCTCTCACACTCTCTCTCTCTCACACATTCTCTCTCTCTCTCGCATTCTCTCTCCGAGCCTCTCCCATCGACTCCTCACTTACCTGTACGTCCAGGGAGAGAGGGAGCGGGAGTTCTGATCTTGGCCCGAGGAAGAATCCTTCTGTTCCTCGCAGCTCTCGCCACTGCTGAGGTTGGAGTGTTGACTGAAGTATTCGGCGGCGGCGGCTCGGTTGCAGGAGTGTTGGTGGGGCGTGGCACGGCTCTTTCGCCTCCTCCTGCGGAGCCCGAGTCTCTCACCCTCGGCGCAATGCAGCTGTTCGACCAGGAGCAGCGGCACCGGGAAGCAGAGCTGGGCAGAAACAAAAAGAAGAGAAATAGGTTTTGGGGGTGGACTGGAGGAGGGTCTGTCTGGGTCTGGGGGGAAGGGTCTGTCTGGGTCTGGGGGGCAGGGTCTGTCTGGGTCTGGAGGGTGGGGTCTGTCTGGGTCTGGGGGGTGGGGTCTGTCTGGGTCTGGGGGTTTTGTCTGTCTGGGTCTGGAGGGTGGGGTCTGTCTGGGTCTGGGAGGTGGTGTCTGTCTGGGTCTGGAGTGGTGACTGTCTGGGTCTGAGGGGTGGTGTCTGTCTGGGTCTGGATGGCAGGGTCTGTTTGGGTCTGTGGGGCAGGGTCTGTCTGGGTCGGGGGCAGGGTCTGTCTGGGTCTGGGGGGTAGGCTTCTGTCTGGGTCTGGGGTGTAGGGTCTGTCTGGGTCTGGGGAGCAGGGTCTGTCTGGGTGTGGGAGGTGGTGTCTGTCTTGGTCTGGGGTGGTGACTGTCTGGGTCTGGAGGGCAGGGTCTGTCTGGGTCTGGGGGCCAGGGGATGTCTGGGTCTGGGGGGCAGGGTCTGTCTGGGTATTAGGGGTGGTGTCTGTCTGGGTCTGGGGGTGGTGTCTGTCTGGGGCTGGTGGGCAGGGTCTGTCTGGGTCTGGGGGCAGGGTCTGTCTGGGTCTGGGGGCAGGGTCTGTCTGGTTCTGGAGGGTGGGGTCTGTCAGGGTCTGGAGGGTGGGGTCTTTCTGGGTCTGTGGGGCAGGGTCTGTCTGGGTCTGGGGGGAAGGGTCTGTCTGGATCTGGGGGGCAGGGTCTGTCTGGGTCTGGAGGGTGGGGTCTGTCTGGGTCT